>OZ021732.1:12387473-12639973 GCA_963978545.1 Linyphia triangularis
ATAATAGAAAGATAAGATAATTTATTCGTAGTCATTAAAACATCGCCGTTTCTGTTGCCAGCGAGTGCCTGGAATTTGCATCTAATTCTAAATATTAAAAACATCTCTATCAGCAAAATATGAGATAAACTACTTTTCAAAATTTCTTCTTTAAAAATAAATGTGAATTTAAGCATTGACATCTAAATGTATTTTATTTATTCTGATGGATAATATAATTTATTTATTAAAAGAATTTTGGTATGAATTCATGAAAAGTAGAAATTTGCTCCGAAAAACATCGTTTCTGGCAAAATTAAAAAAAATCATGTATCGATATATCGATATTTTATCGATATTTTCCCCCTCTGCAACGATATAGTATCGATATTTATTTTGATCGATATTTCCGACCTCTAATTTAGACATATTGGCGGCATATTAGCAAATGTCAAAATGATTTGAAAGTGTTCAGTGAATTTCAATAATCTTCGCCGAATCTACGATTGAGGCTACAAGTGATGAAGTAAATTTGAGTCTAAATAATCCATTGCTATGCTAAATTCTATGCATGTTTTGATTCACTCTCATCAAATGAAGTTAGATTTATAATTTAAGTTAATTCAGCCAAAAAAATTTGACTATTTAAAATTTTGTAAACATCGAAATAATATTAATGCTATTAGTTTTTATGCTTAGGATAATTTTGTATATTTTTTTAATAAGTACAAAACACCGGTAAACATACTCAACGAAATGTGCCTGGTGTCTATAGTGCAGCTTTAACCACTATTTTAAAAATAATCATAAAATATGTTGTACCAAGTTCCTAATTTTTGTCTATAATAATAAAACAAGCTGTGTGTCTGTCTGTCTGTGGCTCTGTGGATCTATAGAAACCTACTCAAAATTGGAGTAGAGCTCGGAAATTTTCAACATAGGAAGTTTTGGCTTCCTAATTTTATGTATGTTAAACAGAGTATTAAAATTTTAATTAATTATTTTTTAATTAATTTTTTAATTAATTTATTTTTTACAAAGGGACTTCAAATAGAGATACAGCTCCGAAATTTTCAACATAAGTAGTTTTAGCCTTCTAATTGGACTTTTGAAAAACAGAATTTTAAATTTTTATTTAGTTCTTCTTTAATTAATTTGTTTAATTAATTAATAGTTTACAAAATGATTTCTAATAAGGCTACAGCTCTAAATTTTCAACATATGTAGTTTTGGCCTTCTAATTGGACTTTTGACAAAAAGAACGTTAAAATTTTAATTTGTTTTTTAATTAATTTTTAATTAATATTCCACAAAAAGCGACTTCTAATAGGCCTAGAGCGCTGAAAGTCAACATAAGTAGTTTTAACCTTCTAATTTTGATTTTTACAAACCTCACGTGTTAAAATAATCTTAAAGGGGTGTTGTATTATTGTATTAAATGATGTTTAGTTTTTTTTTGTGTGTGTGTCTCGACCAGGGAGAGGCTTCTAATATTAAGGCTTTACGTAGCAATTAGTTTTTAGTGTGTGAAGCGACCTTACGCTTACGTAGCAATGAACCTTTCATTGAGCAAAACGAGCTCATGTTTGCATAGCAATGAACCTTTCAACGAGTTAAGTAAGCCTGTGCTTATGTGTCAATTACTTTTTCAGCAAGCGAAGCGATCTCGATTTTGCGTTTAGATGAGCCTTCCTGCCAGCGAAGCGCCAAAAATTGGGGTCTATACGTCAATGACGGATTTCCGCAAAGCTGGGCCTCTAATCTGGCTAAAATAATGCACATGGTAAAATTTCGTGGCGAAGCGCAGGTATTTAGCTAGTTTTAAAATAAAGCAAAATCTGAACTAAGAGAAAAATTATCAGGTATTGAAACGAAAGCGTTATCTGCCAAATTGTTCGCCAATCGAAAAATTATCGCCAAGTGGTATGGATATAACGTAATAGTACCAATATTAGTCATATGGATTTCACATTAGACGGCCCTCTTACATTTGATCTTGTAATGGACACATCCTGGAAAAAGGTATTATAGATTTATAAGGTTGACAAAAATCCGACTGAAAACATCCCATAATGGCCCGAACGTATAGTGGTAAATTAATTATGTTGGTAAACTAATTTATAGATATTAGATATATAATAACTGTAGTGCATGGGATATTTGCTAATAAAATACAAAGGAATTTAACGAATTTATTTTGTTTAAATGTTATTAATAAAATAAAAAAGTCAATACCCGTTGAGCGCAATACATCTTTGATGACAACACAAAATTTAAACAAAAACAGGATGAATTTAAAATGTAGAAAACAAAACGATGCATGAAATAATAATTATTTAAAACGGCACATGCGCAGAAGTTATCTACGGTATCGACTGACAGTATATACATGGAAATATTACAATAAAACTCGAACTGTTTATCGAAGAGACGATTGTAATTCACAAAAATAATCAGAAAAATAAGGGGGACACATTGAAATAACTTTTGGTTTTATTCTGATGTAATAAAAAAAAATACCGTTGCATTATAATAAATTTTTTTTATGTCATTAAATTTTGATGAAAACAACTTTTAATCGAATTTAAAATTTGTTCTCTACAATCTCCATGTACCAAAGCTTCTATGTACCAAAAATGTTGCATATCTAGGTGCAAAACTGTGGATTTGTATAAGGTTCAGACGTACAAACAACTCAGTTTTATCTATACAGATATGATGTATACGTCAGAACAAAAACCAAACAAATGTTTAACTGAAAAACTCCACCATTTGGAATGGATCGGTTCAATGACTTTCGATATGTCCTCTGGAAATTGGAAACAATTACGAAAAAAAAAAAACACGACTCAAATTATGAAAACGTGTTCCTTCGTATTTACCGTCAACGTTATAATTCCGCAAATTCATTTCTGAAAGTAAATAAATTTTACAGCATGATGGATAAACCACATCTAGAGCCACAAAGAACAAAATTTTTTAAGGAACTTTCTTATACAACCCTTCTACGACTTCTTAGGCAAACCAAACAGTATGTGATCGACTTTCGGAGAACGAACATCTCCTTCAGAGAAAGAGCTCATGAACTCCAACCACAAGTTCATGCAAAAAAAAAAAAAAGTAAACATCACATTTCTACACGCAAATACCGAACTGAAGAATAAAAAAAAGTAATCCTGTTTTAACGTACAATTGGCCTTAGCGATTAGAAGAGTGATTGTGGTTCAAGGACGGCAAGCGGTCTATTACAACTGCTGGTTTTTAATTCCTTTTGACAAATGACATTGGAAAGGATGTGATGTCAGAGAGGAAGACCTGCTCTGGACTCGGAGGAGAAAGGGAAACCAGCCACTACACTGCGTCAATTGGCCGTTGACAGCAATAAAACAAGTTTAAAAAACCGATTTCGATTTTTTTTTTATACATATAAAACCACGTGAGGTAATTCATGTTTAATTTCCTTGTATGTCTGTTTGTTGATTCAGTTTTGTCGATGAACTAAAACGCATAGGATTTTTTTGAAGTTAGTAAGAAATGGAAATGTATTTTAAGCGAAGCTAGATAATGGATGATTCCCGCATTTTTTTAAAAACGAATGAAATTAGGACATGTTTATGAAGAATTTATTTCTGATTCCAAATATTTAAACAAAACTTCTTTATAAAAATTAGTTATTTAAATATTAAGAAAAGAAAATGTCCCAAAACCCAGCCAAAACCAGTCCGATCAAAACAGTCAACAAAATTCGTGACGTAAAGAGATCCCTGCGTTTCTATGGTTATCGTGAGGTTTCTGCCAAATAGTTATCGTTAAAAAAAAGTTGGCGTTGGTAGACCATTGCCACATTCCGTACAGGTTGGCGTGACTTGCGAGAATACTTGCAAATCTGGTTTCCGCTGCGCTGCATTTCAAGCCAAGATGTTTGAGATCTCTTTACGTCACGTTCAATGTCAACGAAATGAGCCGTCTTCTCGCCAACCTCTAACAAGGTAATTTTGATCGCAAATTTAAGAAGAAAAAAAAAAAAAAAAAAAAAAAGCGCATTGAGCAGAAATTTTTATGTTTATGATCTTTTCGAAACATATAGAACTGAATAAAAAAAAAATTAAAAAATGCGGGAAGTGTCCATTGCTGAATCTGTATCGCAATAGGCATGCCAAATAATTTCACAAAAAGACCAGGCTAGGCACTTTAGACAAAAAGACATGCTGTATTATGACAGTAATTGTCACAAAAGACCGCTTCTCTTCATGTTTCTATTACAGCACATCAGATACCCAAACATGTATAATTAGAAGATATTTAATACTTGAAAATATCCCCATGCCAAGGTTGCGATATATAATAACAAAACCTATGTCAATTTGGAATTCATTTTATAAAAAAAAAATCGCCGATTTGGTGAATTTGACTACAAACTTGGCAAGAAAACTTGTAATCGAATATTCAAGTTTAAATCTCACCTCTTTTTGTAGACAAGGTGTGAATTTCCCAAAAAGTTACTAAGGAAGCTCTCTTCTGGCGACTCGTCGAAAAAACTAGGGGCGTGGAACAACGCACAACTTTCAATTACACAATAATATTGATGTCAATCTGTGTCATTTATCGTTTTTATATTTTCATCATTTATTTAAAAAAAAAAAAAAAAAAAAAAAGGCCAGTTTGGCGATATTTTTTACCATAATTCTTGTATGTTGCTTGGAAAAAAAACCACCTTTGCCAAATAGGTGATTTTGGCGATATACTTCTTAATAATTCTTATATTATCTTTTCTTTTATGTGAAAGTGAGGGGAGAGAAGAAAAAATGATCGTTGATGAGGTATGCTCGAGGAAATAGAACTCAGTGTTAAAGACATTCGTTTTTCAACATTTCACGCCATAAAAGCATTTTCACGAGAATTTCGGAGGTAGGGATGTTTAGAAAACATTAAGAGGCATTACCACAGCTATTTTGGACAAAATCGTTAGAGCCGTTTTTTAGAATTTTCTGAAAAACATGATTTTTTCAATGGCAGCTACTTTATGCCCAAGCGCGATTTTGACGAAAACCTTAATGACAGGTCCCCGTGCCATCACCAACCCGCACACCAAACTTGAACACCGTTGATAAATTTGTTCGGGAGTTATGCTGACCACAGACACACAGACAGACATTTTTTCTAGATAACTTTTTTGAAATCAGGATGTTCCAAAACACGGAGAAATACAAAAAAAATCATGTTTTTTTTTTTTTTTTTGTTTTTTTTTACCTTTTTACCGAATACTATATTTTCATTACCCTTTGTATACATATGGGTAATAGAAAGTAAAAGGAATTAAGAAACTTTCAAGTGCCCTGAAAGAGGAAACTGATACACCAGTAGCACAGAAATGCTACTTAATATCGCTCGACATTGACCAATTCCGATGTGGATCGTTGTAAACCGGTCGTTGTTACGGATCTTGCCCAATCTCGTCCAGTTCTGGATAAAATATACTAGAAGTTTTGATGTCTTGAACAGTTTTAAACTAAAGTATTTTATTTGTAAGGTACAGAGGCCAAAAAATATGTTTTGTGATGTTTTTGACAAGGTTTTTTTTTTTTTTTTTTTTTTTTTTTTTTAATTTGGAACGATTCTTAAGTTTTGACCAGGATTAACTTATCTTCCAGAATCCCCTCATAACTTATTTCCAGAACATTGGCCAATACTGATAAGAACAGAATGTGATAAATTCAAATACGATTTTATTACAGAGGTAAATTTTCTAGATCCCGTGCAAAATGAAAAGTTATGCTTAATTTTAGAAAACTATCGCTGTTTTAATATTTTAAGCTTTTAATGACTTTTTTATAACAACGTGCAACAAATTAAACTTTTTTTTTTATCATTTTGAATAAAAAAATCGTGGCAAAAGTAATACTTTTTCCCTAGGAGTGCGGGAAAATAAATTTTTCGCACTAGTGTGAACAAGTACTTTCTCACACACCTCGGCTCCCGATAGCCTAGGCGGTAGAGTATCGAGCTCATAACCGGAGGGTTATGGGTTCTGTCCTCGGTCCGCCAAATATCGGTGTGTACCTAATGGGGGCTGGTGCACATTAAATCTGACGTGGCCTCAATGTCCTCTCGTTGGTGTGGTGGGGTAGGAGAGAGGGGTTTAAGATTTCGATCTCGTATTTTTCTAGATGCTCAAAATTACGAGACGTATTTGGCTGTGTTAAGCACTTTATAAGTGGCAGAAATAGACAGTCGGTGGTTTCAAAACAAACAAACAAAATCACACACCTCGTGATCAAATACTATAACGTCTTGGCTTTGAAATGACATACAGTAGAACCTCGATTAACCGACCTAATTCGGACCGAAGGTAGGTCGGATAAGCGAAAATTCCGGATAATTGAGTTATAAAAAATAATTAAAAGCAAATAATTTTCATTTATTGAATACAGGACTTTTAATGTTTTTTTATGACATAATTGTTGGAAATGAGTTTTTCTTGTTATTAATCTTTATAATCGTTGTTTCTCGGCTCTATCCCGAAGTCTTTTTAAAAGCAATATTTAAGTTTGATCTGCATCTGATTATTGCTTTTACCATGCCAGTCCTTTTGAAAAAGAATCAAGTCTTACCACTACTTATGTAACTTTAGAGTAAAGGAAAAGATTACAGTTTTAAAAGGGGCAAATGATTTATTACTCATTTGAGAGATTTTTTATGTCGACTAAAGGATGGTCGGTTAATAGAGAGTTCCGGATAATAAAAGAGGGACGGTTAATCGAGATTCTACTGTACTTTCAGATGAAATTCATTGACTGGAGTTGTCAACATTAATAAATAAATATATTCAAAATATTTTGCGCACGTGATTATAAAAAATATTCTATGCAACAAGTGGGAAAAAACTTTTTCAAACTCGTTAAATTATTTGGAAAAGTATTACTATCCCCACTAGTTGTATAAATAACTATTTTTCAAGATTTTCTCTTTGTAATATCATCCGTTATATCTCAAAGTTGCACAACGCTAAAATATTTCATAAAAACGAGTTTAAAAGCTTTCAAATACTTTGTCTTGCTACCGTTCTATAACTAGGGGTGTGGAACGTCGCACAACTTTCAATGACACTACTATACTGGCCTCCGCATTTATATCGGACGTGAATTGGTGTAATTTATTGATGTCATTTTTAAATTTTCGTTAATTTTTTAAAAAAACATGGCTTGTTTGTGGCGATAATTATTACAATGGTAATAAAACAACACCGCCAAAATGAGGAAATTGGAGATAAGTTTTTCGATAACGTTATCCTTTGGGGTAAAAGAAACGGGGAAGGGGGGGGGGGGGAGGACGCTTTCATTTTTATACTTTTTACGCTTTTGGTTGGTTGGTTATTTTCAGATTATCTGGCGCCGTCAGCAACAAGAGAGCTATAATGCGCCGAAACATTCGTCATTAGACAAGCCACCATACATTTACAAACACCCATGCCTACACGGGACTCGGAACCCGTAACCTCGCGGTCTAGAAGCTAACACCCTAACCACTATACCGTTTGGTCGGCCTTTTTACGCTTATATTGAATATCTACGGGAATTTCGGAAATGGGGATGTTTGGAACACATTAAGAGGTTACAGCGATTTTGATCAAAATCATTAGAGGCTTTTTCTAACAATGGACTATTCCCGGATTATTTTTAAATTTTTTATTTAATTCTAAATGTTTCGAAAAGGCCATAAACACAAAAATTTCTGCTCACTGCGCTTTTTCTTTCTTTTTTTTTTTTTTTTTTTTTAATTTGCAACCTAAGTTCGCTTGTTAGATTTTGGCTGTAAAACGACTCATTCCGCTCGAACTTGGCTTGAACGCAGCAGCGGAAACCAGTTTTGCAAGTTTCTCACAAATCGCGCCAACCTGTATAGGATACGGCAATTGACTACCAAACATACACCAAATATTTGGCAGAAATCTCTCGATAACCGTAGAATCGGAAGGATGTCGTGACATCACATCTATAGCGGATCGTTTTGATTGGACTGCAATCGCCCGTTGTTTCGGGACATTTTCTCTTCTTAATATTTAAATAACTAATTTTTTTTTTAAAGAACTTTAGTTTGAATATTTGGAACCAGAAAGAAATTCTTAATAAATATAAAATAATTTCACACGTTTTTAAAGAATGCGGGAATTGACCATTGCTGAAAATTATAAATTTTTTAATGGCAACTCCCTTATGAGCAGCCTCATTTTTGACAAACATCTTAAAGACAGATGCCATGGCTACAACTAAGCCCTATTCCAAATTTGAACATTTTCGGAGGTCAATCTATTCGGGAGTTATTCTGCCCATAAACAGACATTTTTTTCTATACTGTATTTTTTAACTCGGTATGCTCCAAATCGTGTAGAAATGAGAAGAAAAAAAAAATCGAACAATTTCATTTGAATCAAACTAATCAAATTTGAATCATCACTTTCATCACTATAAGATTTACCTTGTTCACTTACTGCTCATTCTGTAACGTTGTAACAACAACTCCAAATTCAGCGATAATTCCAGGCACACTCAAAACGTTCTGCTTTCACCGAGTTCCAAAGTCAAACTGAAAACTTTCCCGATCAGCGGTCTTGTATTTACAGATGCGAGTGAGAACTTTCTCAAAATATCCAGCCAACTGGTCAAAAAGAAAAGAAAAAAAAAGAAACATCTCGAAATTTCCCGATTGCTTTAGGTGTTGCCACCTTGTTTCTAACCTGTATTATCGCTGAAAATAAATAAGATAAAATAAAATAAATAGAATTTTAAATTAATGCGTCATTAATTACAACTATATACAGATAATTTGTGTAACAATAGTTATACTGAAAGGGGCAAACGTAGAAGATAGAATTGTCTTGAATTTTTTCTTTCTATGATTCTAAGGAATTGGAAGTAACAAAAATATTTCGATCTATAATTCCCTATATTATACCACGGCTACACTCAATCACGTTCTCATAAATTCACTGCCGACCAAACGGTATAGTGGTTAGAGTGCTAGCTTCTAGACCACGAGGTTGCGGGTTCCGAGTCCCGTGTAAGGCATGGGTGTTTGTAAATGTATGTTGGCTTGTCTAATGACGAATGTTTCGGCGCATTATAGCCCTCGTGTTGCTGACGGCGCCAGATAATCTGAATACAACCAACCACAAATTCACTTATACGGTTACCTCAATCGCTTAAAAACCCGGTTGGTTGGTTGTTTTCAGATTATCTGGCGACGTCAGCAACACGAGGGCTATAATGCACCGAAACATTCGTCATTAGGCAAGCCAACATACATTTACAAACACCCATGCCTTACACGGGACTCGAACCCGCAACCTCGTGGTCTAGAAGCCAGCACGCTAACCACTATACCGTTCGGTCGGCCTTTAAAACCCGGAATCGGCAAGTGGCGTTGAATGTTCACTCTACATTACCAATGCAAACTCCACTTTTTGAAACAGTTGTAGATCGGTATAAAAAAAAAATAATTTTAGTAGGTTCAAGAATAAAATAGATTTCTTTTAGAAATAAAATGTTTTGGCTCATTTTAACATATAAGCTAAGTAATTGAAAGAAAGGATTTTAATTAAAAAACTAGGTGTGCGAAACATCGCACAATTTTCAATTACACTATAATACTAATGTCAATTTGTGTCATTTACCGTTTTTATATTTTCATCATTCATTTAGAAAAAATGGCCAGCTAAGCGATAAAAAAAAAAAAAAAAGATTAAAAAAAAAGGGGTGGGGGGAGGCGGGGGTGGGGGGGGTGCAACTCCGCCAAAATGTTGATTTTGGCGATATCATTATAAGTGAAAACTGAGGAGAAGAAAAAACAATCGTTGATGAGGTATGCTCAAGGAAAGAAAACTGTGTTGAAGGCATACGTTTTTCAACTTTTTAAGCCGTTAAAGCATTTTTAAAGGAATTTAGGAGATGGGGATGTTTAGAACACCTTAAGAGGCACAGCGATTTTGAACAAAATCGTTACAGCCGTTTTTTAGCAATTACTGAAAAACATGATTTTTTCAATGGCAGCTATACAATGCGCATGGGCGATTAGACGAAAACCTTAAGGTAAGTCCTTGTGCCATCACCAACCCTCACACCAAATTTGAACATCGTAGATCAATTTGTTCGGGAGTTATGCTGACCACAGACAGACATTTTTTCTAGATCACTTTTTTAAAATCGGAATGTTCCAAAACGTGGAGAAATGCAAAAAAAAAAAAAAAATAATAATAATAATCCGACCAATTTTTTTTTTACTGAATGCTATACTTTTATTACCCTAGGTATACATATAGGTAATTGAAAGTAAAAATAGCCAAAATTTTACCAAAAAAAAAAAAAAAAAACTCTTAATACAAAATAGTTCATCCAAGAACAATATTCAAAATACATCTACTGAAAAAACTTCAGAATTATCCCTTTAAAATTGGGTATTGGATATATTTTAGTTTAATACTCCCTTAACAACAATATACCCTAATTGACAATTTAATGGACAATTTGTTTACAAAACTGTTTCCAAATCATTCAAGTTCCGACCCAATTTAGAACCAAGATATGAATTTTTCACTGATTTAACATTGCAGCACTTCTTAGGTTAAGATTTCTTTTACTTCGGATTATATTTTCAAGTTGAATTTTTAATATTTCAATTAATCTTGCTAAGACCTTGTGAGATTTATTTAAGACGCGTATAAGAGCATTTGTATCTTTGGTTGCCATAGCCTAAATGCACTTCAATCCCAAATTACAGTCCTTCGGGTCGGAACTTCCAATAAAATTTTATTAAAAATCGAAAATGAATTTTTATTTCTCAAAAATTAAGAGAAATTAAAATGTGTTTACAAAACGATAAAAGCTTACACAATGCTTGGCTAGAAAGTATTACTTCTAACATTTTAGATGCACATGATTAGGCTCTTAAAGAATAACATGAAAAGCATTAAAGAATAATTGGTTGTTTAAAAGTACGCCCTCATCCTTAGGGAAGCTAGATTTTTGTAAATGCAAAATGAAAAAGAATTTAAACAAATAAATTTTTAACGCGAGTACTGTTTAATATATTTGTTATTTGTAGAAGAACTTAAAAATAATACATTAAATTTAGAATCTCTAGTGAAATGCATAAAATTCATTGAAAACTACTGAAGCAGTTTCTTAATTTAAAATTAATACGCGAAATGCCAGATTTCGTAAAAAAAGTTAACGAAGATAATATTACAGCTAATTGAACTATTTGCGTTTATTTCTATGAGGTATTACAAAAAAAAAAAAAAAGAGACTAATTTAACTTTTGAAATGTTTACCAATATGCGTTGTAGAACAAATGGGTTTAATCTAAAAGTTATCTGAAATAAAACCTTGACAGATAGTTTTTCATTATGACGTTTATTCCCAAAAATTATATCGTTCGAAAAAAAAAAAAAAAAGGAAAACAATTTTTTTTCTCACATCAACAGACGTTTCTCATTACTACTTGATGATGATAAATGACGTTAACTTTACGACAAGACATAATCTCAAAAGTTCTGTCGAGTTTTTATGCTTGATTTAGAAGGTTTTAATTGGGCATTTTAAAAATGAACTATAAAAGACTGATAAATAAATGCCTTTGGAATCCTTAAGAGATTTTTTTTTTAATTTTTTTTATAAAATGAAAAATATTAGCCATAATTAATATGCTTCAACTACTAAAGTGTAAATATTACAATAATATGTTTTGTTCTCCAATAATAATAAAAATGTGAGTGAGTTCGGTTCTAAGATAGTTAAAATAATTTGTATTCAAACTTTTACAAATTCGTGGTAAGTTTTTTTTTTTTTTTTTTTTAATTTATACCTGGAAATTGCGTACATTGAAGGAAGGCTTGAGAATGTTAAATTTCGAAGTAATCTAAATGGAATTAGTTTTATTGACAACTGGAAAAAAAAATAATGTGACGAATATAATTTGTTGTTTGATCAAAAAGCGTAAGACCAAATTTAAAAAAAAAAAAAAAAAAAAAAAAAAAAACACACACTTGAATTCAACTTTCAGCATCTGAATATGCTGTTTACAATTTCATAGAAGCCAAGATGGTCTCAAAACTTGAAATATATAAATTTGTACGAAAACGTTGACTCTGTGATATGAATAAATTAAGAGGTTGCGATCGTAAATGGATTCATTTTGGAAAAACTCGTCAAAATTAGTAGGATTTTATTACGAGTATCACACTTCACTTGATACACTTTACTTAGTAATATTTACCTGAAATATGACTGGCAAGCAATTGACTACATGCAATAATATTTTCGGACAAATATAATCCTGAATGACTTGTTATCGCTCCTAAAATATGTAGTATGACATGTTATACCCATACTTCCTACATTTAATTTGTCCACCAATATTTTCAAGCACATCTGATGTAGTTTACCCACAAAATTGTTTTATAGTATGTGTAGAATTCAATAGAAGTGCTGTGTAATACACAGAAAGTTATAAAAACTATAATGAATTTCCACGAAACATTTTTTTCCCCATTTCTACACGTTTTAGAACGGGTTGTGTTCAAAAAAGTAGTTCAGAAAAAATGTATTTGTCTGTATTTGTGTATATGGTCAGCATAACTTTCGATCGCATTGATCTACGGCATTCAATTTTTTTGGTACAGATTTATGATGACCATGGAACTTGTTACTAAGGTTTTTGTCAAAATTGAGTATGGGGTAGCTGCCATGGAAAAACTTAAGTTTTTCAGAGATTGTTAAAAAACAGCTCTAACGTTTTTTAATCAAACGTCATGCCAAACGTCACGGCGTCGTCACGCCAGAATAATATGAGGAATGTCTCTTTCAGTTTCTCATAAACTTCGTCTCAATTATATTGTTAAGCAATTTTCTTGCATATAATTGTAAATAGTGCACATATTTCTTTTTAAAATTATATTTTCTTAAACTTATTTGTCAACAGTGATAATACAGACTGGAAAAGGTTAACCCGAGTGAATCAAGAAATTTCGAGTTGTTTTCCAGTACGTTTAGATTGCCTGATCGTTTGCTTTGTATTTTTCACGCGAGAATATAAAAATCGCCAAAGTGTGAAATTGTGGTCAGTTGGATGTTTAGAATCATGTTGGAAGGAGTTCTGCACAAATTAAGTCTGAGGTATCGCTGTATCTGAAGCTGCACACACTTGAGCTTTTGTTAAAGTTTAATAGCGAGTTAGCTGTTGTCTGAAGAAATTTTGTAAACCTCTGAGATAAAATATAAATTATCAGCTTTTATTTTGTAAAAATATGTTGTCCTTTTCTCTGAGAAAATTCGTAACAAAACTTTTATTATGATATTCACTACAAACTTTGTCGTTAATAAATCTAACTGGATGTCGGTGAAATTACAGGGTGTGACTGATGTCATAATAATCACTGTATTATTTATTTGCAGATAAATACATCACTGTCCTTCAAAGTAGTTCCCGCCGTCTACAATACACTTCTGACAACGTTCATACAAGTTCTTGAAACTTCTGAAAAAGTCCTCCTTTGAGACTGTCTTAAGTTCCTTGGTAACAGCATCTTGAATGTCTGAGATTCTTGAAAATCGGTTTCCCTTCAGTGCCAATTTCAGTCGTGAAAAGACGAAAAATCCTTATTCCCCTGATCTAGCACCAGCAGATTTTTTCCTCTTTCCACGACTGAAATTGGCACTGAAGAGAAACCGATTTTCAAGAATCTCAGACATTCAAGCTGCTGTTACCAAGGAACTTAAGACATTCTCAAAGGAGGACTTTTTCAGAAGTTTCAAGGACTTGTATGAACGTTGTCAGAAGTGTATTGTAGACGGCGAGAACTACTTTGAAGGACAGTGACGTATTTATCTGAAAATATATAATACAGTGATTATTATGACATCAGTCACCTTACTTTTCAATCTCACCTTGTATATATTCTGCATTCAAGGGTTAAATAATACAACCTTAAAAATAATTGACAATAATAATTTAATAATAAGTATAAATAATAATTGATTATAAATAATAATGAATTATAAATAATGATTCATTATAAATAATAATTCATTATAAATAATAATTAATCATAAACAATAATTAATTATAAATAATAATTAACTATATTTATAATTAATTAATCTTAGTTATAAATAATAATTAATTAAAAATATTAATTTATTATAAATAATAATGAATTGTAAATAAAAATGATGAATGATTTAAATTAAACGATTTAAAATATCTGAGAATTTAATTAACAATTAAAAATGGAGTGCAGGTACACAACTTGGGGGAGGGGTAAAATTTAAGTAATAATTAATACACAGGATGTTCACAAATTAGTTGGGCAATTTCGTAAGTGAATAATGCGCTAAATATAAATTGTAAACTAACGGTTCAAATGCAGATTAGTGTTAGTGTATCCCAAATTTGTGGACAGATGGAAGAGTTTGTTTAAAAGTGAACAGATAAGTCACGATTTAGGAATCCGAAAATCCTCATGCCATCTATGAACATGAAAGGGATAGTCTCAATGTAAGCATGTTTAACGCCGTAAGTTCTTCGAATGCGTTTGACCCATTCATTTTTGCTGAATTTTTTTTTCTTTTCTTTTCTGGATCCATATGCCTGAAAAAACTTTAGATTTACCTAATGCCAATCTTAAAAGAAAAAAAAAAAAATCTGAAGGCTTCACTTTCAACAAGACGGTGCTCCTTTGTCACTTTCACAATGAGGTGACTTCTTTCCTTAATGCTGAAATACCAGTTTGGATTGGTCGCGGTATTATTTCATATCCACTACGATCACTAAACCAAGATTTCAGTGAATAGATAGGGCTTTATATATATATATATATATATATATATATATATATATATATATATATATATATATATATATATATATATATATATATATATATATATATATATATATATATATATATATATATATATATATATATATATATATATATATATATATATATATATATATATATAAAATATGTTTATCATTCGCCACTTCTGAAATCCATTCCGGAATTAAAATCACAAATCACCAGTGCAGTGGATTTAAGACGAATTCTTAGTAAGGATCATTCCCTATACTAGCTATGTTACAATTTTCTAGCCAAGTGCATTTAGAAACTACTTTATACAACCACCTTGACATTTAGTGAGTAGGTACGAAAAAGATCACTCAATGTAATGACATAAATTGTTTTCATTTAATGTGCATCTATTATAAATGGAAATTAAAATAGCAAACGACAAAACCAGGTGGAGCCACTGCACGTAAGGAAGGATTTTAAATATAAAATAAAGTATATTAGACGCTATTTTCGAGTTTTGAATTTATGTCATTTCCTTACGGTGATCCTTTTCGTACCTACTCATCAAATTTCAAGGTTTTGTACAAAGTAGTTTCTAAATGCGCTGGGCTAGAAAATTATAACACAGCGAGTATAGGGAATACTACTTTATAAGATTTTCTCTCAATCAACGTGAACATCCTCACCAACATCTGACAAGAACTAAATTACCGAAGGGACATTTGCAGAGTAACGAAAGGCAACTTCATCGAATATTTATGAAAAAGGTAAAACTTTGTGGATCGCACGATTTTATAATCTTGTTCACTGTCATTCTTGATTATACACAATAAACCTTTTTTATCTGTTTAACTAATTTGTGAACACCCTGTATTTTGCATACGATTTGAAATTGCAATTAATTACATCAGTCATACTAATCTTGTCTGTGCCTAAAAAAATATTTTTATTAGTATACTTTTTGTTACCAACACAAGTTAAATGACAACTAGTTACATCATAAAATAATAATAATAATAATAATAAATCATGCACTAGAACTTGGTACCTCTTGTACTCGCAACAAATTATAAAAATTTCTGTTTTCTATTTTTTGCGTGTTTATAATAATAGAAACATTTCTCCTTATTCTAGCCAAATTTTAGGCTGATCCGATAACTGCAATTGAGCAAAAATTATACTTTTTATAGAGAATTTAACACAGCCGCATAGCTTCTTTTATGTTTCAAATGTATTTTCCTCAGTTCGTGTATTTTGGAATTCTCACCTTACTAAAAATGCTAAAACTCCAGCAAATATAAATGAAAAATGATTTACATTTTTTGTGTCATTCTAAAGATCAATTGGGTTGGTTGGTTGTTTTCAGATTATATGGCGCTGTCAGCAACACGAGGGCTATAATGCGCCGAAAAATGCGTCATTAGACAAGATAACATACATTTACAAACACCCATGCCTAACACGGGGCCGACCAAACGGTATAGTGGTTAGCGTGCTATCTTCTAGACCGCGAGGTTGCGGGTTCGAGTCCCGTGTTAGGCATGGGTGTTTGTAAATGTATGTTGGCTTGTCTAATGACGAATGTTTCGGCGCATTATAGCCCTCGTGTTGCTGACGGCGCCATATAATCTGAATACAACCAACCAACCTAACACGGGACTCGAACCCGCAACCTCGCGGTCTAGAAGATCAATTGGGGGGAAAAAGGCATGGATTTTTAAATAAAGTAATTTTTTTTTTTTTTTTTTTTTTTTTACAAATTAAAATGTTGGAAAATATCGTGTTTTTTTTTTTTTTAAGATTTTTTTACCTATAGTACAGTATTTATAGTTTTCCTTCAAAACTATTTTACTTATCTAGAATTCAATGCCTAAAAATATAGAGTATTTAAAAAAAAAAAAAAAAAAAATCAGGAAAAAATATTAAAAAAAGAAAAAGAAGAAAGAATTTGAAATTTTATAATTATTTTTTAAATTATAAAATTTTGAAAATTTAGAGTACTATGTGAACTTTTTTTTTAGAAAATAAAATTTATTTTTTAACAAGTAATACTTTTAAATGTGTAAAAATTTTAATTTCAAAGGCTTAAATTTAATAAAAAAAAATAAAAATAAAAAATAAATAAAAAACAGTTTTAAAGGTACCAAGTCCCCTTAACTAAAAATAAATAATGACAAAATTCCGATCTTATTATTGTTTTAACTTGTCAACTACTATTTCGAAGAGAAATAAACTATTTATAATGATAATACATTCGACATAACTGTCAACACCTAGGTGAAATCACAACGACCATGCTGGTTTGTTATGGTTTCAAGGAAATATGTACTTGTAAATTTTGTTTTCTTTGTGCGACATCCCTGCTAATATTCTGTGCACAAGGTCCATTGAAAATAAAAATGGCAGGAGAGTAGATAAATAAATCCGGAACTGTTGACTGGTTGGTTGAACTCAGCATAGAGGTCGGCGATATATCGATACGACGATATTTTTATCGATATTATTAAAATATCGATAAAAGTCACCGATATATCGATATTTTCAAACATTTTTATTTTTTTGGGGATTGTTTTGTAGTTCCGTGCGTTTCTTCGATTTTATTTATTCCCCCTTTTCAAAAACTTATGATCTAAAGTTTGGACTTGGCTGAGAGGCAGTTCAAAGTGGCACCCCAAACAAAAAGTAAAGTCTTGGGTATGGTAACTTCACCAAGCAACAAAATGAGCCGGCCAAAGTAACTGCATTAATGAATAGTTATTATTTCAAAATAAATAAAACTCCGAGAATACCACGAACAGGGTTGGTTGGTTGTTTTCAGATTATCTGACGCCTTCAGCAACACAAGGGCTATAATGAGCCGAAACATTCGTCATTAGACAAGCCAACATACATTTACAAACATCCATGCCTAACACGGGACTCGGAACCCGCAACCTCGCGGTCTAGAAGCTAGCACGCTAACCACTATACCGTTCCCACGAACAGGGAGATTCATTTGAAGATAAAACATAATGCAATGAAAACTAAGATCATATATTAGTACTAGCTGAATACCCGTGCTGCGCTACGAAATTTTACCATTAGCATTTTAGCGATCAAAAGACATTCATGTATTCTACACTTCAGACGTTTGCTCCCTTTTCGATCCCGACAAATTGATTTATCAAAATAGGAACTTTCCTTTATTGACATTTTAAACGAAATTTATAATTGTGAATAGTAAACTGGAATAGTTTATTGTGTTTATGTTTGCTCTTAGTTCTAAATTTCAAAGTAGTAGCTGTATTGGAATTAAGTTAATTAGACATTAAGTTAATCATCGTATAGTTTCAATGTTGCGTCGTCTTTTCATCCCTTAAAAATTCGTTAATCGATATTGGAATGACTTATTTTTTTAACATTTGCAAAAAAATATCAGAAAAATGACTACATTGGAAGAGGAACATTCGGATATCCCTCGTTTGGAACATTTAACCCCTTTTCGACCCCTTAAAGTGTGTTAATCGAGATCGGAATAGTTTACTTTTTCTATTTTTACCATTGTTGATATTTGTGCCGATTTTCAGAGTTGTGACTATGTGGGAAGTAGGATTTTCGAATGTCCCCCGTTTGGAACGTTTGACCCCTTTTCGACCCCTTAAAGTGTGTTAATCGAGATCGGAATAGTTTACTTTTTCTATTTTTACCATTGTTGATATTTGTGCCGATTTTCAGAGTTGTGACTATGCGGGAAGTAGGATTTTCGAATGTCCCCCGTTTGGAACGTTTGACCCCTTTTCGACCCCTTAAAGTGTGTTAATCGAGATCGGAATAGTTTACTTTTTCTATTTTTACCATTGTTGATATTTGTGCCGATTTTCAGAGTTGTGACTATGCGGGAAGTAGGATTTTCGAATGTCCCCCGTTTGGAACGTTTGACCCCTTTTCGACCCCTTAAAGTGTGTTAATCGAGATCGGAATAGTTTACTTTTTCTATTTTTACCATTGTTGATATTTGTGCCGATTTTCAGAGTTGTGACTATGTGGGAAGTAGGATTTTCGAATGTCCCCCGTTTGGAACGTTTGACCCCTTTTCGACCCCTTAAAGTGTGTTAATCGAGATCGGAATAGTTTACTTTTTCTATTTTTACCATTGTTGATATTTGTGCCGATTTTCAGAGTTGTGACTATGCGGGAAGTAGGATTTTCGAATGTCCCCCGTTTGGAACGTTTGACCCCTTTTCGACCCCTTAAAGTGTGTTAATCGAGATCGGAATAGTTTACTTTTTCTATTTTTACCATTGTTGATATTTGTGCCGATTTTCAGAGTTGTGACTATGTGGGAAGTAGGATTTTCGAATGTCCCCCGTTTGGAACGTTTGACCCCTTTTCGACCCCTTAAAGTGTGTTAATCGAGATCGGAATAGTTTACTTTTTCTATTTTTACCATTGTTGATATTTGTGCCGATTTTCAGAGTTGTGACTATGTGGGAAGTAGGATTTTCGAATGTCCCCCGTTTGGAACGTTTGACCCCTTTTCGACCCCTTAAAGTGTGTTAATCGAGATCGGAATAGTTTACTTTTTCTATTTTTACCATTGTTGATATTTGTGCCGACTTTCAGAGTTGTGACTATGCGGGAAGTAGGATTTTCGAATGTCCCCCGTTTGGAACGTTTGACCCCTTTTCGACCCCTTAAAGTGTGTTAATCGAGATCGGAATAGTTTACTTTTTCTATTTTTACCATTGTTGATATTTGTGCCGATTTTCAGAGTTGTGACTATGTGGGAAGTAGGATTTTCGAATGTCCCCCGTTTGGAACGTTTGACCCCTTTTCGACCCCTTAAAGTGTGTTAATCGAGATCGGAATAGTTTACTTTTTCTATTTTTACCATTGTTGATATTTGTGCCGATTTTCAGAGTTGTGACTATGTGGGAAGTAGGATTTTCGAATGTCCCCCGTTTGGAACGTTTGACCCCTTTTCGACCCCTTAAAGTGTGTTAATCGAGATCGGAATAGTTTACTTTTTCTATTTTTACCATTGTTGATATTTGTGCCGATTTTCAGAGTTGTGACTATGTGGGAAGTGGGAGAATTAGTGATGAGTGAGTCAGTGAGTCAGTGAGTGAGTGAGTGAGTGAGTGAGTGAGTGAGTGAGGGCTTTGCCTTATATATATAGAGATTAAACATTGTGTTTGGGTTTGTATTGCATTCAGCTCTTTTTTAATTTTTATTCGATAATAAATTCAAACCTGAACAAGTAATGAATGGCTTAATTTTCTGTGTTGTGGTTTTTCATAAAATTACTATGCATTTTGTAAAAAGTAGGAAGTTGAACTGCTCTCCTAAAATTGTCTTTAAACATCACCACTTTCTTTGTTTCAATTATTAAAATGAGCAGATTTCATTAATCAAAAACTCACTATAGCTAAATTCAAACAGAAGAAATTATTCATTAAAAATGTCAATGCCTGAGACAGAAAGGAGAATTCTAAGTGGAACTGATTTAACCTCATGAGCAGCGAAATTCTAAATCCGCCGCTGCACTGGGGTAGCCAAGGTTATGCAGTTCAAATTACATACTTTCCAGATATATGAATTTAATTTGAATGAAAATAAGCAGACTTCCTTTAAAAATAATAAGATGAATGGCAGACAAGTACATGGAGCAGACATTGCACCACTGTACCCATGTCTAGAGTTAAAAAAAAACTTTAAAAAAAAAACTATTATTATACCAACATTCAACATTTTGCTATACACTTCATAACCATGTTTTATATTTTGTACGTTATTTTTGGTAGTAATTCAGCTATAATAAAGGTCACGTTTCAAATAGAATGACTCCTATACAATTTTATATATATATATATATATATATATATATATATATATATATATATATATATATATATATAAAGCTATTGAGGAAAGTCTACATTTTTGTTATAATCATTGCAACAATTTCAATATAATTTTTTTTTTTTTTTTTTTTTGTAATAGATCTACTACATTTGGAGCAAGGGGTGTGGTACATCGCACAACTCTTTCAATTACGCTATAATACTGGTCATTGCATTAAAATTTGATATTACCACTCATATTCATATTTTCTCCCATTTAAATAAAAATGGCCGATTTGACGATATATTTGGCAATAGTTTTTACATGGAGAAAAAACACCGCCAAAATGGCGACATTAGCGATGTTATTCGATAGACCTTAATTATCCTTTCTTGTGCATGAAACACAAAAAAAAGCTGTCGTTGAATGGCGATGTTCAAGGCCAGAGAGCTGTGTTAAAGGGACTCATTTTTCAATTTTTTACGCTCTTACGCATTTATACGGGAATTTCGGAGGTGGGGACACTTAGAGAACCTTAAGAGGCATTAACACAGAGATTTTAATCAAAATCATTAGAGCCGTTTTTAACTAGTTGCTGAAAAACATAATTTTTCAATGATTTCAACCTTATGCGTTTGCGCGATTTTGACGAAAACCTTAAAGGTAGGTCACATGGCCACCACTAACCCGCACACCAAATTTGAACATCGTAGGTCAATTTTTTCGGGAGTTATGCAGAACAATTACACACAGAGAGAAATTTTTCTGGACCATTTTTTTTAAATTAGGATGTTCCAAAACGTAAAAGGAATGAAAAAAAAAAAAAAAAAAAAAAATTGGATTTTTTTTTTTTTATTGAATGTTATACTTTCATTACTCTATGTAAACATATGGATAATTGAAAGTAAAAAGTAATCATCTTACAAAAAGCAATCATGAAAGTAGAGATTTGCTCCGAAAGACTTCATTTCTGGCAAAACTGAAAATGAAATAAAATATGATGAAATATGTAGGATATCGATGTAAGGATATTTTACCAATATATTTTTTCCATGCAACGATACAGTATCGATATTGTTTGATCGATTTTTCCGACCTCTAACTCAGCGTGTTTGGAAGAACGGCTGAAATAATGCTATTAAAACCTATCATTTGCATAAAAAGAACTTGGCACTTTTTTGTCACTAAGGCAAATTAATCATTGTTTTTCTAAACAAAAACTTCGTAATTTGATGAGTTAATTCACCGATTGTGAATTTTTCCCTAAATGATAAATTCTTGGTTTTAAATCCCGTGTTAGGCATGAGTGTTTGTAAATGTATGTTGGCTTGTCTAATGACGAATGTTTCTGCGCATTATAGCCCTCGTGTTGCTGACGGCGCCAGATAATCTGAATACAACCAACCTTGGTTTTAAATCAGTTTTCGCCTAGGTTTTTCAAGGAAGTAAACTTGAATTGTAAAATACATTAAAATACGGCTGCTAAAAATAAATTGAAAGATCGCAATGTAATTGTTTATAGGCACGTAATAGTAGAAAATAGGTAGTTTTTTAATATCATTTCGAATTCAATTGATACGTTTTACGATATTTACAAGTGAATTGTAATATATGCTTTAGCCTTATAGTTTTGGAACACTGCCGGGACTGCTAGATCGTAAGTACATTTCATTTATTAAAAAATTAAAAATAAGTCCATGTTTTTTCTTCTGTTCTGCCAGCGTACCAGCGTAAGTATTACAGCGGGACGCAGGCGGCCCGTGGTCTGGAGCCTAGTCTAGTTGATTAGATCTTCATAAAATAATTGGCGTAAATACAATTTCGATCATGGGAAAATATCTAAGTAAAAATATAAACACGAGTTAAAACTTTTGTCAGCGAATGTAAATATGGCACCTTAACTTTTCAGGCACGTTGTGGATGAAGTTTTAGACTAAAAAGAAAACAATTTAATGAAGTTTTAAATATGCTACTTATAATTGTTGCCCTAGTAGCATCATTTCCGAAACAAGAAAAAAATTGTAATTGTTTAAAGGGAGTTGGAATGCTCTATCTAATCCATGTTAAAAATGGCTTTTATTAAGTACGTTTTTCTCAGAAACTACTTATAGCATTATTTTTAAAATGTTCCCATTCAGTATTTGAACACTTTTTCATGCATTGACAAATGCTGTTAACGCTGATGTCGCCCTATCCGCTGCTGGGAAAACAAGAGTTAGAAAAGGAAAGGAATCGGTTGAATTTGAGGCTTGTTTATTTAGCTAGAGCTCTCAGACTTCTGACCCCTAACTCGAGATACAGACGGTTATATAAGGAAACAAAAATTAACCAATAAGCAACTCGCTGGTAGCAAATAATATGCGAGCGAATCAACAAACACATGCTTTTGTAAAAAAAAAAAAAAGTATTTAAATTTACGATATTTTGAAATATATTATAAAAGTATCACAAAAAACACGTTTAAGTAATTTTAAAAATTAATCTAATATATATTTCTGTAAGAGCATTTGTTTGTACAAAGTACAATTTGTAAAACAAAACCAAATTTTAAAAGAAAATATTCAGTAGATTTAGAGAAAAAGGTGCATTTGTATGAAAAAATAGCATTTTGAGAAAAAAAAAAGTACAAAGAAGTGTATGTTTTTATTAAACATACTTCTGATAGAAGCATTTTCCTCTAAATAATACCATTTTGTTGGTAACATTTTAAATATTGCAATACACTAAAAATCTCAAAATAGATTTTGAGGAAAATTTGTGCTTTCCTACCTCCCTTTAAAACTTCATTTTATATTAGAAATTATTTTCCTAAATTCTCATCATACAATGTTTCATAAAGATCTATTGATTTCTACAGGCTTCATACTTCTCTGAACTGTGTCAGTGCCTTTCCCTTATATTTTATTGAATTGAATTCAAATTTCGAGATGTTTTCTAGTGCGTTCAGATTGCCTGATAGTTTGCTTTGTATTTTTCACGAGAGGATATAAAAATCGCCAAGGTGTGAAATTCTGGTCAGTTGGATGTTTAGAATCATGTTGGAAGGAGTTCTGCACTAATTAAGTCTGAGGCATCGCTGTATCTGAAGCTGCACACACTTGAGCTTTTGTTAAAGTTTAATAGCGAGTTAGTTGTTGTCAACAGAAATTTTGTAAACCTCTGAGAGGAAATATAAATTATCAGCTTTTATTTTGTAAAAATATGTTGTCCTTTTCTCTGAGAAAATTCGTAACAAAACTTTTATTATGATATTCTCTACAAACTTTGTCGTTAATAAATCTATCTGGATATCGGTGAGACTGATGTCATAGTAATCACTGTATTATATATTTGCAGATAAATACATCACTGTCCTTCAAAGTAGTTCCCGCCGTCTACAATACACTTCTGACAACGTTCATAGAAGTTCTTGAAACTTCTGAAAAAGTCCTCCTTTGAGACTGTCTTAAGTTCCTTGGTAACAGCAGCTTGAATGTATGAGATGCTTGAAAATCGGTTTTCCTTCAGTGCCAATTTCAGTCGTGTAAAGAGGAAAAAATCCTTATTCCTCTGATCTAGCACCAGCAGATTTTTTCCTTTTTCCACGACTGAAATTGGCACTGAAGGGAAACCGATTTTTAAGCATCTCAGACGTTCAAGCTGCTGTTACCAAGGAACTTAAGACAGTCTCAAAGGAGGACTTTTTCAGAAGTTTCAAGGACTTCTATGAACGTTGTCAGAAGTGTATTGTAGACGGCGAGAACTACTTTGAAGGACAGTGACGTATTTATCTGAAAATATATAATACAGTGATTATTATGACATCAGTCACCTTACTTTTCAGTCTCACCTTGTATATATTCTGCATTCAAGGGTTAAATAATACAACCTTAAAAATAATTGACAATAATAATTTAATAATAAGTATAAATAATAATTTATTATAAATAATAATGAATTATAAATAATGATTCATTATAAATAATAATTCATTATAAATAATAATTCATTATAAATAATAATTAATCATAAACAATAATTAATTATAAATAATAATTAATTATATTTATGATTAATTAATCTTAGTTATAAATAATAATTAATTAAAAATATTAATTTATTATAAATAATAATGAATTGTAAATAAAAATGATGAATGATTTAAATTAAACGATTTAAAATATCTGAGAATTTAATTAACAATTAAAAATGGAGTGCAACTTGGGGGAAGGGTGAAATTTAAGTAATAATTAATACACAGGATGTTCACAAATTAGTTGGGCAATTTCGTAAGTGAATAATGCGCTAAATATAAATTGTAAACTAACGGTTCAAATGCAAATTAGTGTTAGTGTATCCCAAATTTGTGGACAGATGGAAGAGTTTGTTTAAAAGTGAATAGATAAGTCACGATTTAGGAATCCGAAAATCCTCATGCAACATGAAAGGGATAGTCCCAATGTAAGCATGTTTAACGCCGTAAGTTCTTCGAATACGTTTGACCCATTCATTTTTGCTGAATTTTTTTTTTTTCCTTTTCTGGATCCATATGCCTGAAAAAACTTTAGATTTACCTAATGCCAATCTTGAAGAAAAAAAAAAGAAGAAAAAAAATCTGAAGGCTTCACTTTCAACAAAGGAGGACTTTTTCAGAAGTTTCAAGGACTTCTATGAACGTTGTCAGAAGTGTATTGTAGACGGCGAAAACTACTTTGAAGGACAGTGATGTATTTATCTGAAAATATATAATACAGTGATTATTATGACATCAGTCACCTTACTTTTCAGTCTCACCTTGTATATATTCTGCATTCAAGGGTTAAATAATACAACCTTAAAAATAATTGACAATAATAATTTAATAATAAGTATAAATAATAATTGATTATAAATAATAATGAATTATAAATAATGATTCATTATAAATAATAATTCATTATAAATAATAATTAATCATAAACAATAATTAATTATAAATAATAATTAATACTTCTCTGAACTGTGTCAGTGCCTTTCCCTTATATTTTATTGAATTGAATTCAAATTTAACATGATATTTTTGCTCGTCCGTTTCAGAAAGAAAAATAAATTCAAAAACCCATAGAAATGTGATTACTCATACGAGGTTTTATGTAAAAGTTTTCATGTCTATACGCACTTCGGACTGTTAAAATAGGTCAGTTTAACTGTCACCCTGAATTTTGATAAACTGAACTATTTTAATTATTGTAGTTATTATCGTAATATGTCCGTTACCAGAAGAAAAATATTTTTTGAGCCTATAACAAATGATTAAAAAAATATTTTCCCATTAACTATCAATTATATGTAAATTATTTCCTTTAAAGATATTATTCTTAAAGTTTGCATAAAATATTAGAAAATATTAAACTAACTAGTATGACGTATGAATTGTTGTCCAGAAAATGTAAACGTCTGTTACGAAGTTTTTTTTTTTTTTTTTTTTTTTTTTTGTCAAATCAATTTAAAAATATGGTTGATAAATAACCTATGACAAATGAAAGAAAATGTTGTGGTATTTTAAATCATGTAAGGCATTTTAACCAATAGCTATTTATTTGTGCATACATCAATAATTTCAAATTCAAACATAAACTCCCATAGGCCTAGTTTTTTGCCTCTTACCATCATGTGTATGAATTGTAACTGTTCGGTTAATGGCCTTGGACTAACTTAAACAGAAACAAAGTTAGACATGGATTATCCAGATCGATAAACAACTTATATTTATTGCTGAATGCCAAAGAGACCGAGGTTTCTATTCAGATAGCAAGTAACAAATTATTCCACTTAACACTAGATAGGGAACATTTTTTTTTTTTACATAAAAATACTATAAACGTTAAAAAATACATATACCACGATTTTTTGCATCTATATTCTCTCTAATATCACACTTTGATAATAAAAAGGGGGGGGGGGGAATCTCGATAGGGCCGGTCAGTGTCCGGCATGTTTAAAATTTTACTTTCCAGAAGTCTGTAATTATCTCATTTGGTTGGTTTGTACGTTCAATGACGGCTAATTAGACCGGGGCCTAAACTTTAATGTGAATTCTGAACCACAACAAACATTATGCCGAACCTAAAATTCGAACCTGGCACTTTTGGCACGCAAGGACAGGGTTAATTAGGCCTCCGCAGATTTTTCCATCATCGATAAACCTACAGAATCGAAGTTAATATAAAGAATTTCAAAAATATTATTGGTAAAGCAAATTCGTTTTTAGGCCTCTTAACTAATCTTGACGATATATGACTGCTGGTAATTATTTAGGAAATAATTTCAATTTTTTTTTTAATTAAAGCAATCAATTTTTAGCCAAACAATTATTCAACCATCATGTAATATGCAATGATGTAATTTCCCTGCACATTTATTTTCTGATAGAATCACTATAAAGGCAGATAAACATGAGTTTTACGAAATTAAATCGAAAAACTCGTGTTTCACTGTTTGTGTTTTCGAGTTTGGAAATTTGACCGTAGAGTCAATTCCAATTTAAAAAAAAAGTCTACAGAAATGCATTTAGAGAATACGTAACATTTAGAACTAATGTAATCCAACTGGTTATTTATAAACTTCTAATATAATAAGAGCTGTTTCAATTCACTGTAACTTTAGCTGTAGCATAAGAAGGATACATGTTCAACAGAATTGAATCACTGGAAATATCTATTTGACAGTAGTTAAACAAAGCAATTTGTATAGTTAAAAAGAATCTACAGGAATGCTATGTTTTTAAAAACTAAAGCCATATAACCCAATTAATTATGAACTACTGTATAATTTACGCTCTCTGGTACAATTATGTGTGAGTTTAGCTGTCCCACAACAGCACAATGCACATAGAGAAACAAGTTTTGACGATTAGTATCGACAGAAAATATCCAACTATCAATTATAGTTTCAAAACTGCACTGCTTTCAATTTATTTTTTATTCTGAAATAAAGGGGAGAAAACACACACACACACACAAACTTATTTAACCAAGTATTTGTCAATTTTTATGAGTGCGTGTATACAATTCCATGTGTTTAGCTTTCCCTCGACAATGTTATACTCGCAAAGAAGTTAAAAACTGGTATCGACAAGAAGACCAAAAAGTGAACTTTGTTTCTAGCTATCAATTTTAGTTCCAAAAATGCACTGGAATATGTATTTCTAAGAATTTATTTTTTATATTCCTAAATAATAATAATAATAATAAAGTAATTAAAAAAAAAAAAAAGTTTTTTAATAAAATATTTATCCACTTTTTAAAGTGTGGGAGAGCAATTCTATGTAAGTTTAACTTTCCCGCGACATTACTATACAGACAGAGAAACAAGATTTACGGAATAGTATCGGCGAAAAGACCTTTGTTCCTCAATTCGAATTCCAAAAATTCACTGGAACTTATTTTTATATTTTATTTCGAAATTATGACCATATAAACCATCACTTAGACAAACATTCCCCCCCCCCCTCTTGTTTTTTTTTTCCCCTCCCCACCTTTTTTTTTTTCTTTCTTTTTTTTTTTTTCTTCTTTTTTTTGTACATTTGTGGATTAAATTCCATGATTCCATGTAAAATCAGTTCAGTTTTCCCATAACTATACCATACAAGTATGGGCGAGATGACCAGAATGAGTTTCGTAACTAGCCTTCAATTCTAATTCCAAATATCTGCTGAAAATTATTTTCATTTTTTTCCGAAATTAGGACCTTAACTATTAGTTAGCAAAGTATGTATCCACTTCGTAACACGTGCAGATACAATTCTATGTAAGTTTAGCTTTCTTGCGACAGCACTATATACGCAGAGAAACAAGTTTTACAGAATGCTATAGGAGAAGAAAGTGAAGATGAGTTTTGTATCTAGACTTCAATTCTAGTTCCAAACATCCTCTGGAATTTATTTTAACAGTAATTGTCATTTTATTCCGGAACTTATAAACTAAATCCGTATTTAACAAAAGTATTTATCGACTTTGTAACAAAAACAAATATATTTCTATGTCCGTTTAGCTTTCTTGCGACAGCACTATATGCACAGAGAAACAAGTTTTACAGAATGGTATTGGAGAGAACACCAAAATTGGTTTTTGTATCCAGCCATCAATTTTCGTTTTAAAAATCAGCTGAAATTTATGTTTACGAAAATTTACATTCGATTCCGAAAGTAGAAGTGGGTCATTCTCCTTAGAACGCAATATTTCAACAGCTGGTGAGAAAAAATTATTGAATTCATTAAACGTTCGAAAAAATTGTCCCTTATACTGCCGTCCTAAGCAGAAATGCAATAACTCCACCTGAGGTGATTTGTCAGAAAACGCGATTTTGTTTCTTTTTTGTGGGTCACCTATTTAAAATGCAACAGGGTATTTTTTAAACTTTTTATGTTACTAAGGGGTATATTTGATGCTCTATAAAATGGATGCATAAAATTATATGATTTTTTGGAATTTTAGCCTGAATTGGTGGTTACTGCAAGTGATATTTGGTTGACTGGAAGCGATTTCCAAAATTTTTGACGATTTTCTAGCATCACCTGCTAGTAAGTTCTCTAATATCATTTTTTGAGGTATTAATGCTGTTGCGTTGATCCAATTCTAACGATATATAAGATGCAAGGCCATCTAGTTCTTTTTCCATATTAATCGCATTTAAGCTCATAAAATCCTGAAAAACAAAGTTTTCAAAGTGAAATAATGACTATAAGTTTCGGCAAATAAAGCTATTCACATACACGATTTGAGAGTTGTTTCAATAACACACCTTAAACAATTATTATCAAACTTCTATAACAACTATGTATTTGAGTATATAACAATTGTATTATAATTTCTGTATACCAATAAAAGTTTTCAACGAAAAGACACTCACCTAACTTTCTGCAGTGAAATCATTTTCACTCATCACTTCATAAACCTAATTTCTAATAACGGTCTTCGGTCAATTCGCAAAGGATAATTTTGAAGATTGCTTTCTATATAACTATAATAATAAAGTTAAAAAAAAAAATCTTCATTTTAAACATCAAACGACTTTTACAATAATTGCCAACTGTTTAATATATAAAAGGTCATATTTTCATATCGTTTAGTTCACGGTGACAAAAGCAAACAATGGTAAATAAACTGCTTTTAACATAATAAATTGAAATTTATAAAATGGATCTCACAATATCTAAGGTGTACGTGTATGGGTCACTGTTTTCAGTCCAGTCTTATACATACCCCAGGTTCGTACATCATATTACCCTGAAGTTTATACGTATGCAATCACAGAAACATATCAATTCTTCAATTCAGTGGAGTTACTGCGTTTCAGCTTAGTATTTGTCTTTGCTGCATTCTTGCTAATAGTCCGAGAGGCGACTGTAATTTTTGGACCCCATTGAACATCAGTCTGAATTTTTTATAGAAATTGGAGAAAAATGAGTAGATTACGAATCCACTGGTCTGTCGTGGCAAAAATGACCGAAACTGATCAAAAATCGACTTGGAATGAGTTGAACTAAAATCCGATTGCCAAATATGTCATAACTTGCCAAAAAGAGAACAATCTTTTTCGTCTGGCAACCCAATGCATTTTGATTTTCAATGAGAAAAAGCGCAAACGATTTCTGATCTCTGGTTCGGATAACTTGTGTCTTTTAAAAGTAAGCCAAATTGGCGACATCAGTTACGTCATGAGTGACGTAATGTTTATTGTCAACTTGGCTCCCTTTTAATAGATGTAAGTAGACCGTCGCCAGATATCTGAATCGTCTGCAACCTTCTTAGTTGAAAATTAAAGAGTGAGGTTTACCAAATAAAAAAAAATTCCCATTATTTGGCAAGTTATGGCGCATTCGGCTATTAGATTTAGTTCAACTTATTAAAAGTCGATTTTCGACCAGTTTCGGCCATTTTTGCCACGGCAGACCAGGGGATTCGTAATCTACTCACTTTTCTCCAATTTCTATACAAAAAATTCAGAATGATGTTCAATGGGGTCCAAAAATTGCAGTCGCTTCTCAGTCTATTAGTAAGACCTCGTCTTATTCTGGAGTTGCTGCAATACTGACTACCGAATTTAATAGGAAAGAGGCCGAAATCAGATAATGTGTTAATGTACACATATGCGTATGATCTTAGAGGCACCAAAAATCACATTAACTCAAAATCGACAAAAAATGGAGTTACTGCATTTCTGCGTAGGACGGCATTTCTGTAGGACTTATAAATAACAATCCGATTATGACATTGGCAGAGATCGTCTGATAACATACAGAGAAATCGTCTATAGATTGAAGTCCACGGACATGACGATTTCCTTGTTATTGTTTCGTTTCGGATGCAACTTTTGGTTTCTAAACATGAAATAGCTAAATTTATATCTGCACAACTAATACTATCAAATGAGTCATTAATAATAACTATTTAATTACTCTTAACTAATTTTTTCTTGACCACGGACATGATGGTATTATCGTTACAGTTGTGCCTAATTTCACATGTAAATAATAAAATATGATTGTTTATTGAAAAATGGAATACACAATGTGTATTGGAACCAAAATGGTTACAACAATAAACTTCTTTCCAATATCACAATTGACTCATTGTGTCATTTGGTGGGTTGTTAAACAACTAGAAACTAAGAGGTCGATAGACATGACGAGTCAGTAGTGGTATTACATTAGTTGTAATGAAATTGCTACTCATAAAAGTTTTAAACTCAGGCATGATATTGATTAACATACCTAATAGCTAAAAAATAAATAATATATATATGTAAAGGAAATATGAAGTGAAATTAAAATACTGATAAAGCAAGAAACCCTGAGGTTGCGATTGTTCACGGTGGACGTATTTTTTTAGCATAAAACATTACATTTAAATTTATATGAGTTGCTTTGCGGAGTTTTGATTGCATTAAAATATATTTCATGGTTAACAGAAATATTCAACTATATATTGGTGAAAAAAATTGCTACGAAAGGCTTTTGTGAGTTTTACGGAGAATATCGGCCGGCTATATAAACCCTTATTAACAAAGTATGTATCCACTTTGTATAATGTTTTGGATAAAAAAAAAATTCTAAACATTCTAGCTTTATCCGTGACGTTATTATACACATAGAGAAACCAGTTTTGCTTACTAGCATAGACAAGAAGACCAAAATGAGATTTTGTAACTGGCCATCAATTTTAGTTTCTAAAGTTCATTACGTATCATTATTTCCCCGACACGAATATACATTTTATTCCAAAATTTGAACCATAATACCAAACCAATAATCAAACAAGTAATAGTCCACTTTGTAACACATGTTGAGTTGATGCAATATCTCACGACAACCGAATTGACGAAAATAAATTAAATTCAAGAGAGCAATTAAGAACACTTATACAACAAAACTCTAACGATTTTCAACCACAATGTATCAAGATATGATCTTCAACATCTTTTAATTTCTCGATAAACTTTCTTCATTGGCATTAGTAAAAGAAATATATTTTTCCAAAAGCGAAAGCCGTTTCTTTTTCAATGGTATAATCGATCTTAGTCCTACAGGTTTGTAATTAGTTTATTTAGGAAGTAATTTACTTTTCACAGAGAAATCGAAACTATATTAACGAAACTAAGTCTCTGCTAGTTATTTAATGTCTGCCATGAAAAATAGTTCAGGCAACAGCACTTCACACAAAAATAAATACGTTTTGCAGACGGAATTTAGGATAGCTATTAGTTTCCCTTTAACCCATTAAGATTATATGAACATTCAATTTATGGCGTTTTCCTTTAATTAATTAAATTTATAACGTCTTAAAATAAATTAACTAATTTTACTGGCTCTAGACCTATTATCTGTGGTAAAACTTGTTACATTTTTGATTAAGTTGCTGTATGGCCATATATATTTAAACATGACTAAAATTTTAATTCACTCATTCGGCATTATCTTATGTTAACTATGTTTTATTTCTTATTAACTAATAATCGTTTCAATAATTAATTTTACTGTTCAAATCTTGAAATGTCAAAAAAATAACTGTTATTTAATATTCAAGCTAAATTAGGTATTTTCATTTTTCTCTTTTATTAATTTTAAATTTAGAATGGTTAATTATGTGTTCATATGGGAAGTGATTTTAAAGTACATGTGCTTAATAAACTTTGGAGAAACATATAATTCAATCATTTATTCATATACAATTTAGCGAACGGTACTGAGATAGGTTACTTTTTTTTAAATACAAAGTTCTGCATTAAAGTGCCGACCAAACGGTATAGTGGTTAGCGTGCTAGCTTCTAGACCGCGAGGTTGCGGGTTCGAGTCCTGTGTTGGCATGGGTGTTTGTAAATGTATGTTGGCTTGTCTAATGACGAATGTTTCGGCGCATTATAGCCCTCGTGTTGCTGACGGCGCCAGATAATCTGAATACAACCAACCAATCTGCATTAAAGTAATCATAAAAGAAAGAAGAAAAAAAAAGAAGAAAAAAAAACTTTTTGAACAAAAATTGGGGAAGGTAATTTTTGTTATACAAAAAACCTTGGTTAGTGCTGTTGCATAAATATATTCTTTTGTCTCTTGTCGTAACGTAATTTCTTTTCTTTTTTTATGTATTTTGCTTTCATGAAAAAGAAAATTAAAATCCTATTTTTTAATTTTTGTTTTGATTCAATTATTTTAATAATTGGGTATTATTTTCTCACCGAAAAATCCCGTCTAATGGAAAAGTATTTCGTTAATTTTTGTACTTACTTTGATGATATTTTCCAATAAAAAATGTTAACGAATGTAAAATTTTGACTTGTTTTTAAACTATAAGAACTTATGTGCATTTGCAAGTGTATTATCATGTGCATTTGTAAGTCTATTACATACATCTAATTCCTAAAGTATTTTCTTATTATACTACCTGACTTTGAAGCATACGTTTTCAAAAGTAATAATAATAATTATTATTAAAATTATAATTAATGTAAATGTATGTCCGTGGAGGAAAAACTTCTTTGACCTGACTACTAAAATGCTTACAAATAATTGAGGTTATAAAGTATTTCATAAGGGAGACCGCAGTTTGTTGTAACATGGTTTCGTAGTTGTCAGTTACTGCTGCCACGTAGCGAAAGTGATATGAACTATCTAGTTGTAGGGCAGTATGGCGAATATCGGTTTGTATTTCTTTCTTATACCCAGCATTTCAATATTTTGTGTGTGTGTGCGTGTGCGTGTGTGTGCGTGTGGTGTGTGTGTGTGTGTGTGTGTGTGTGTGTGTGTGTGTGTGTGTGTGTGTGTGTGTGTGTGTGTGTGTGTGTGTGTGTGTGTGTGTGTGTGTGTGTGTGTGTGTGTGTGTGTGTGTGTGTGTGTGTGTTTGCTTCTGTAAGTCGTCTTTGAACGAAATATTAACTCTGATTGTTCACTTTTAATTAAATGAAGTCAATATCTCAACTATTTTTTTGTTCGCTTGATTCTATGACAATGCATGGCCTGTATCAACATTTAGATATTATATGGTAATACGCAAAAATGGTGCATTGTCTAAAATAGGAGCTTTTTGCCAAAAATAAAAGGGGGAAGGCTCAAATTCAAGTTTTTATGCTTGTTTCAGGTAAAAATGTTTAAAAATTATTTTTTTTTAAATACAAGCCATGGGAAAAAGTGCTTCAGGTATGCTTAAAGTATTATAAAACTAAAAAAGGATACCTTTAACTATTCACTTTAATTTGTATTCCAGTCTTTGTATTTAAACTACTAACTTACTTTTAATGTTGTTTCCACCAACTTTAATTTTTGACTTTGGTATGATCTTAATACAGTTTTTTGTAAAATTTGTTATTTTTCCCATATAAATAACAACATAGAACAACTAACTCTGGTGTTGGGAAGGATCTTCTCACAAATTTGATCAGACATTCAACATTCAAAAAAAAAAAAAAAAAAAAAAATACTCAAAACAAATATGAATTGGTTTTCACAATAACCGCCAGTATTTTACTATTTCTATCAAGGAAACGAACACAATTTGTTATTAAATGTGCAATGAGATAATATATATATAAAATTACCAATGGATATGAATTTGCATCCAGACGTTCGTTTAAAAACATAAAATTGTAACCCACCTTCTATAATTTTAAATTCACACAGTATAAATTAAAGGAATACTTTTAAATAAAAATTTAATGGGCTTTATACGAGGCATTATTTTAAATAGGGTTCCATCGAATGGCAACACTTTCAGCAAACTTGTGACTATTCACAATGCACAGTTAAAAATGAATTCGAATATCACATTCCATTAGACAATAACAAAGCACAATTCATTAACCCACGAAGATATCAATTGAGTGTGACGTAGGTATGCATAACTTCCATTTTAACAGTGAATATTCATTATCCTTTTTTTTCTTCTTCTTCTTTTTTTTTTCTTTCTTTTTTTTTTTCTTTTTTTTTTTTATGATTATACATTATGTATGACGACGTCAGGTACCATTGCTCAAATGTTAAACGTCACCTACAAAAAGTGACCAATCACACTGACACTTTCAAAAATAAATTCAAATTTTCAAAATTTAAAAATATTAGTAATTAATCAGATAACTGTTTTGTCACGTAGTAAAACATTTTAGTTGTCTAAAATCTTTGCTTTATACAATTAATGAAGACAATCAGCTGAAGGTCTATTCATTCAATACAGAAATGAATCCATAAACATTTCAAATATAAGATTCTTGGATAAATGTGTTAACTGAAATCCTTACATCGTATTCTTTCATGAAACCTCGAAACAGTTCAAACAGTTTTACTTTGGGGGAAAAATATAATTCTTAAAAATTAATCAAAATATAGTACTAGTATTCCTTGAATAGAATAGATTTCAAAAGGATTATATATAGTACATGTTAAAGAAGTGTAAAATGTTCTACATATATAGATATAAGAATTGTCTGATTTTCTTAGTTCTAAAAGGCAATGCAGTTAAAAATCAAAAGAGTTCAAGAAAAAGTCATTTAATTTATAGATAAAGATTATATTAGAGAACTTCATTTAATGTTTGAAAATAAAAGCAATAACAAGGTATCTATTATTTTAATTATAAAGGTTCACGTCTATAAAAGAAAGCTATCCCTTTCCAAAAAAGGTTTAATATAAAGAACTATTAAAACCCGGGTTAAATAAAACATAATAGCTACGAAAAGTGTTGCTATGTATTACCTAATTAAGCACGTTTAACAAAATGCAGCTTATGTATAGCGACGTCATAGTCAACAACTATACATGAAAAATATATATATATATATATATATATATATATATATATATATATATATATATATATATATATATATATATATATATATATATATATATATATATATATATATATATATATATATATATATATATATATATATATATATATATATATATATATATATATATGTTCTTGTGATTGGCTGGACAAATAATTTCGTGTATAAAGGCACGTTAAATATAGATCGTAAATGGTCGGATTAAAGTGAAGTTGATAGATGCCCAAAATAATTGCTTGCTAAAGGTAATGCTAATTTTGAATAATTATTACAAAATAGATCAGACCCATTTCGAAAAAACGTAAATTCTCAAATAATATTTCGTATCCAAGTAAAAAAAATACCCTTAATTAATAGTTCAAAGAATTTACAGTCTTACACTGAAGAATATCCAAGTGTTGTTCCAAATACCTAGAAGACATGTTGCAAGTTCATTTTTAAAAATTGACTTTCCTTAAAAAAGTTACACAGTGGGAAAAGTTTTCGTCATTTTAGAAGTGAAAGAAAAATTCTAAAACGTAGCTCGCTGGCGGCAATTAATAAGCACAAGCATGCGGCGAAAGTATGTGTCGGTTAATTACAATGACAGTCACGGAAACAAGTTTTCAGAATGAAAAAAGAATCACCAGTCACGCAAAGACGTTTTCCATATTTAAACGCATGGAATGATATCAAAACAAAAACAGTAATTTTGTAAACAAACTTACCGGCTATTAAAAAGCAGACGACAAACAGGAGACTCTGGGCCATCCCTGTACAAACTTATTTCTCTCCATTCATCCCTCAAAAACCAAACGATATTTGCGCTTCCCTCCAACAGACGACACCCTTCGACTCCGCCCCCTATACAGCGCCATCTGTTGAACGTCCTTGGAGTTTTCCATCCTCAACTCAATCAGGAAGTGCGTATTACTAGCATTTCCCCAACAAGTATGCTTAATATGTTTTCAAGTAATTGCTCGGTCGTCCCCACCCCTTACTAATGTGCCTTATAATGATTTCCCTTCAGCTGTCTACGGTGAGCTTTGAGGATTCAACGAATTAAATGGCCAACACGTATTGATTATGATATGCTGGGGAAATCTGGACCGAGAGTAAAGTGGTTTTGGTTAGGGAGTGCAATAACTTTTTGTTGCTGTAAAGAAGTGGCAAGTGGATGGTATTCCGTCACAGTCAGGATGTGCGGTGTAATTGCTTCAATTAAGAAATCCAGAACAATGTTTTTTGTTGTTGGGACAAAGAACTGAAGTTAATCAATTTGAAGTAAATGTTGAGATTTAAGATTGGATGTATAGGATTTTTGATGTCAAGTTATTATGCCGCAACTCAGAGTAGGATCTGGGCAATTAATGATAGTCTGAGTACCGAAATGTTTTCCGGGAGGTCTTCAAGGGGAAACTGTATCGATTGATGGTTCCCCCGGAAAACTCTCACAAGGCAAGTAGACAATCGCTATGCGAGATATTCTGTCATAATACAAATTAAAGATAAGGATTTGTTCGTAAAAGGATATTGGTCTTGGAATGCAATTGGTGGATAACTATTGAGTTCTTCACAAGCACAGAAGATAAATAAACTATGCTTCTTTTTTTCTTCTTTTTTTACATAAATTGCATCATCTCCTAGCTCCACTGAAGACTATAATGATGAAATATTAATTTCTGAATCGTGTTTTATTGACATGTATTGCTTATTGTATCACATTGCTGCTAGGATTAAACAGTTTAAAAAATTAACATCACACTTAAATACATACGCCGATCCCCTACTTTACTTCAAATGTTATCTGACGGAACATTTTTAGAAGATGCATTGTGGAGAGATTCAAAGTAGCGGGAACTCTTTATCATTTGAAGACATTTCTGTAGGGGGGACGAGCAATTCAGCCACTAGAACTAGTAAAGAACATAATGTTGAGTATATCTTCTTCTGAAGATCAACTCTTTGATCTTTGAGTTGTATGACTTTTAGTATGGATGCCGCTGCATGGGCGTCGGCAGGATTTTTTGCAGTGGGGTGCAAGACTGCAAGAATTTTGCTTAAATCAATAATTTTTCATACATGTTGATTACACTTCCTAAATAATTGATAATAGAAAATTTAAAAAAATTCTCTTTGAGAATAACTTGGAAAAAATCAAGGTATATATGTTTGAAATCCTCTCCCCTAAAGCTTTTATTTGGTACCACATGCAATTACGTTAAAGAAAAAAAAGAAAAAAATGAAAAAAAAAAAAAAAAAAAAACTTTTTCTCCTTTAAGAAAAATAATAAAAACACCAAAACATATATTTTGCAATGTTTTTTTTTTTTTTTTTTTTTTTTTTTTGTCATCCAAGCAGGTCTCGTTGTATTCAAGAAACAGTGTTTCAAACAGACGAACCAGAAGACATAAAAAATACAAAAAAAAGTAAAATCTTATTTCTACCTAGTTAGAGAAATAATGGAAGAAAGAAAACCTAAAATGAAACTTACTCAAAGGCAGTACAGGAAATGCTCAATTGATTTCTAAAATAGATATCAAGATCTTATATTTGATGATTATTAAAAAGCAAACCACTCTCCGGGAGCTGCGAGACCAACACATAAATTATCATAAAAAAAAAGAAAAATACTATTCTACCCTACCCAGTCTCCAAAAGCAACAAGCGCCCGAAAATCACGTCACGCAAGTTCAATATTCAGCTATGGAAACTGAAATAGAAAATAAATAGAAGACTTATATTAAATAAATGCACATTGTAACATTGAACCATAGTTTCAAAATGACATGTTTTATTTTCTTGGAAATTTACACCTATTTCTATACTTTTCTTTAATTTTTGAAACCTAGGGGAGAAGGGGGAGGGCTACAAGTGCACTCGCTTGCACCCTCATGTCAGGGCTCATGTACCACTTCCCACTAATAGTTCTTTTAGATATACAGTAGAATCTCGATTAACCGACCTAATTGGGACCAAAGGTACGTCGGTTAAGCGAAAATTCCGGATAAAAGAGAGTTGTGAAAAACAATAAAAAATAAATGATTTTCGTTTATTGAATACAGGACTTTTAATGTTTTTTTATGACATAATTGTTGGAAATGAGTTTTTGTTGCAATAATCTTGATAATCTTTGTTTCGCTGCTCTATCCCGGAGTCTTTTTGAAGGCAATAGTTCAGTTTGATCTGCATCCGAAGGTTGCTCTAACCATGTCAGTTCTTTAGAAAAACAGTCAAAAGCCTCACCATTATATACTTATGTAGCTTTAGAACAAGGGAAAAGATTTATTACTCATTTGGGAAATTTTTGATGTCGACTAAATGATTGCCGGTTAACAGAGTTCAGGATAAAAGAGGGACGGTTAATCGAGATTCTACTGTACCCCCAACCACTGTATTATTTACACATGGCATTATTTCCCATTGCGACTGTATTATTTTACTTATCGTTATGTTACGTAAAGATATCTCTGATCCGAATTTCGTGTCTAGAGTGCTTCACTGAAAAGTTATTAGAGAAAAACTGATATTTCCCAAAGGTGTTTTGAAATTGCATAAATTTTCAATTTCTAATGACTGTTAATTCATTGCCATTCAATTCGTAATTTTTTATTCAAGTAATGTTCATAATCCTTACAAATTCTGTCATACCAAAAAATTATTTCTCAAATCATAGCAACGTTTAATACTTATTTCTATTATCCTAAAATTAACTTCATTTTAACCCTTTGCACTCCAGGCCTTTTTCGCGCGGAGGAATCAGCAACTCGAGACATTTTAGGTTCGGCTGGTGTTTATGGATTTGCTTCATAGAAACTAAACACACAGTCATTGGCCTTGCATCGAATTTCCGCATCACACCTAATGGTCCTCTCGTGGTTTGGCATCCAATAGTGTGGCGCCTGAGAGGCGCCACTGGAGTGTAAAGGGTTAAGTTACCACGAGAACATTTTTCAGTATTGATGCCTCTTTCGATACGGCAGTTAGCAAAACAATCTTGAGATGGTTCTCTTTTATTGACTTACTATAGTTACAAGGCCTCACATAGCCAAGACCCGTTAACATGTATAGATTCTAGCATTTGACGCTTCGGCAACCAGACTAACTTCATTTGCTAAAAGGTTCATTGATTTTTAGTCGTTTTCCATTTACCCCCCCCCCCCCCTCTCCCTCCTTCCACGTTCTAGAAACAAAAGGAAATTTCTTTGATAATTATTTCTTAATCGTCCTTTCCTAAAAAATAATTCCCCTGTTAACGATGATTGGCAAGAAAACTTGCCAACCGAAATTTCAGTGGTTTTTTTCTGCTAATAAAAACAGGGTAAAAGTTAAAATCAATGACTGTGTATCCATTTTAAATACTTTAATGAAATAGTGGTGCTGCCATCTAGCAGGAATTTTTAGAACTACGAAGGAATTATGTAAAAGATTAAAATTTTAAACTAGCTGTCAAAAGCAAAACTAAAGGTTGAATACTACTTATGATTAAAATGTTCCGAGTAGTGGAAGTTAGTTTCTACAGAAGGACAGACAGACATGCCTACTTTGTTTTAATAATATAGCTAATTATATTTGTTTACTGCAAATATATTAACTGAATTCACCAATTATCACACAAGCTAAACCTGTAACAAGCAGTGCTAGAAGTGTGGGTAGACGCGGGGTGACGCGTCCCCCCATTTGTCCAGAAAATACCCATGCGTCTCCCCACTTCTAAAAACACTGAAATCCATCCCCCCACTTCTAAAACTACCGAAATCTATTCCCCCAATTTTAAAAAACATTCAATCCGTCTAAAAACTGAAAGGGGAGGGGAAAACAAAACTAGAATTAACCATTTTCATTTCTTCTGCTTTCTGCCTGTTTGTTATTTTTTATACTTTCATTTTTGTTTTGTTTAAAGCAGATTCGGTCAATTTTTCTTGGAAATGCGCGGCGAGTTTCGGCGCCCGTTGTCTGGGATTATTGAGGAGTGGATTGAAAAAGACATTTTTATTGCACTATCATTTCCTGTTTTGTCCTCGACCATTTACTTTAAAATGTTTTATGTTTTGTTGATTATTAGTAGAAACCTGTGTATTCCCTAACTTAACCATTAACTCTTACTTCTGATTCTAAACGGTATTTGTATTCGTAATCCATCCACTACAAAACAAGATGAGATTGATATATTTGGCTTCAAAACTGTAAGAAAAATGACTCTGATACAATACCAGAACGTTGAGGAAGGAGCAGTGGAAAATGTGCAAGTGCATCAAATTGAAGAGACCACGTGGAGAGAGAATCTAGCACGTGGCAGCAACAGTAAGCGAAAACGCACTGCAGTAATGATTATCCAAAGTATTGGACATAAAATGATACGCACCTTCAGAAATACAACGAGTATCCATGGCTTACTTGTGAAGAACAAAAACTTGGATGCAACACATACAAAAGGCTGCTAAAAAGCTTGGAACCAGAAAAAAACATGGCTTGAAACTTTCTAACGAATGGGTAGGGTGTAATATTTTGCCACTTGGAGACAAGGAATTTGACTAACGAGAATCCTTAAGAAAGCAGATTTTTAAACACAAAACCGGTAAAACTCATAAATGTGCAGGAAAAATTATCCATGAAGCCAAACGAGAAAGCTGAAAAATGCAAACATTTCCTTTAAGAAGGTAAAATATCATTTTGCAATTTTTTTACTTTCAATTTTTGAATGCATGATACAATACTTGTATATACTATCAATGCCAAAATTGTTGAAACAAATTCATCTTATCACTGTCTTCCGAGTCATGTAATCCAAAATTGTATAATTTTTTTTTATTTATTCCCGACTATATTTTTCAGTTTTTATCACTAATTTTGTTTATAAATTTCTTTGAACATCAAGCAATACTGGGCATGGGATATTAGATAGTACTAAAATTAATTAAGCATAGATTTTCTTCTTAAGAAATACACCAAGCATGTAGGGAAATGCGAAATGTAATGACACTGAGAAAAAGTTTTAAGTCACTGAAAAAAAAACTATTTAAATCATAATGTTATAAAAATGTATTATACTACTTTGTATAAAGATATAGGTATTTTCACTTGGTCAAATTTTAACTTTGGAGGAACTAGAAAAAAAATATAAAGACAAAGTATTTAAAAAAAAAAAAAAAAAAAAATTAGAATTCCTTATTAATTTAATTTTATGAAAGTATGCTTATTTAGAGGCAATATTTAAATCTAAATTAACAGTTATGTATATAATGTTGAATTATTACTTCACTTCATTTCTTACTTCCTAGTAAAAAAACTAAGTCGCAGTTAACAATAAATTTTGGACCCTTGTTCGTGTTGAAAATTGTTTCCTTTCTACTAGTTAATTGTTATTTATTTAATTGTTATAAATTTATTGTTATTAGAAACGAAATTATAAAATTTATCGTTGAGGGGGTGCACTTGTCACTTGGCAGTCCCCCCACATTTTTTTTTTCTCACTTCTACCACTGGTAACAAGATTTCGGTGTCTCACAGCAAGCTCCAAAATATATATATATTTTAAATATACATGCATAGGCGTAAAGTAGGGGGAGGGGGGGCTGGCCTCCCCACTTTTAAATTCTGAGGGGCTGCCTACCCTGATTTTTGTAACACTATCTCCTTTTTTCCCTCCATTATCCAAATAAATTATAACTGTTTATTGTTGGTATTATATGAGAAGTTGTGTCATACCTAGATTTTTGAAAAATTATTAGATTTCGATAATTTTTCGAAAAATTTCATCTTCCGTCAAAACTCGCCCCCCCCCCCCCCATGTTTTTTGAAAAGTTGACACCTATGTATACATGGTATATGTATGTATATATATATATACATACATATACCATGTAGATCTAGGTTCTAGTAATTTAAATTCAGTTTCTTTACTTCATAACTTTTGAACATACATAAAAAAAAAATTGATTGCTTACCTTCAAAATACAACTAAAAAGTTTTTAATTACAAAAATTTGGCTAGTACTCGTTTGACAGCCTATCCAGACTCGGTGCTTGTCTGGTGGATTTTCATATATATTGTTGTTTCTTATCTCCATGCCTAGCCTTGGCTAGGCGAGATCCACGAGCGTTAACGGGGTTTGAGTGTGCATAAAAAAAAGTTGGACAGTGAAGAGTTAAATGCCACAAAAAGGCAGCTTTAACACACATTTCCAGATACCAAGTACGTATAATTTGGCAACATTTAATAATTGCAACACCTATATTGTTATAAACCATTTCCCTTTTAAAAAAAGTCACGCACAAGTACTTGAGTAGTTTCAAGTATGTGAATGATGTTTTTTTTTGCACATAACTTTATGGATCGGCCTACACTGTCCAAGCTAAACATGAATTGAACAAAAGCAAGCACTTTAATGGTGCACTGTCATTACCTGACTTACTATTAAGGTCATTACCTGTCTTACCGGGAGTCAATTCATTAATCATTTTTGAGACAAAGGAAAATTACATCAGAAAAAATAAGATTTTAAGTCAAAATTGAAAAGTAAGCTAAATTTTAAAAAGTTATTTGAAATTTTTTAGAGTACTTAAGACATATCAAATTTCAATTAAATCATCATACCAATTACCATTTTATTACACTTAAAATATTTCAGACGGAAGCAATTTTTTAAATATTAGGATTTTACCTATGATTTACAGTTCACTAAAAATTGTATTTACTATATTGCAGTTACTTTTGAGCAAAATGCATATGTAATGAGCTGCAAAAAAAAAAAAAAAAAAAAAAAAAGAAATTATGGCAATATACTACAATTTAAGATTTCTCATAAAGAACCTATATTTTGAAATCTAGTTTTAAAGATCTAGAACGATACTAATATTCAATCCTCTTACATTCTCTATGGTAGAGAAAAATTTGCTTTCAAAGCCATTTTAGTAGCACAAACTTCTTTTAAAGAACAAAAACACAGTAAATTAATGCCAAATATTTATTATTGAGAAATTTTTTAGAATTCCATACAAGAATCTTGTAAACTAATACAGCCACACATCTTTCATTTATTCAATGGAAAGAGCCCATTCAAGTAAAAGGCTAACAATTTAGAAAATATTTCTGGATTATAATTTGTAATAAGTTGAGTTTCGGAAATGTCTCGATACAGAGAATCTGCCTTGTCTACCCACACTTGATTCTTAACTCCGCTGTTGTGATCCATCTCCAAAGTGTTCAATTGGTATGCCATGAAGTTGAACGATTTAATGTCCATGTAAACGCACTGAACTGTTATAGGTGTTGGCAGTTTCTGGACACCAGCCTGAAGGAAAACAAAGTTTGGTTAGAAATTGTTTAAGCAAGCTTACATGAGGGGGGGGGGGGGGGAGAGAAAAAACTAGAAAATAAGTAAAATAATATTCATAAAATCATGTTTAAACAGGGTTCCCACTCAAATCACAGAATGAAAATCAATGACTTTTAAGTACCTAAATAATGTTTTTAAGGACCTTTGAAAATATGTTTTCATGCGTCATGTCTGTATATAAATTTTTAATAAAGTATATTCTACCAAAAAAGTTACAAGTTGGTGGATGCATAATACAAATACGTCAGATAATTTCGATACAGTGCAGATAAGTGTCGGTCAAGCGGGGATAGCAAGTCCAAGTTGTATTTTTGTATTTAATAAATTCTGCAGTTGGGCACACAACATCTTAAAAAATTAAGGACTTTTAAGGACCTCTAAGCATTTTCAAGCACTTTCAAGGCCTTGAAAACAAGTTCAAAAATATTACAGGGTTCCCACTCTTATTGAAGAAAAAAATTCAAGGACTTTCAAGGACCTTTTTAAGAAAATTCAAGGACCTTTTTAAACAAATTTAAGGACCATAATTTTAATTGCATCAGACGTAAAACTACAAAACGGAGATTATCGGTGGTCAGGGGTGTAGTGGAGTGGGAACATAAGGCAACGGCAATCCTTTATCTTTTTAGAAGGCGAAACGACGTTCCCTAATCTAAAAATTTTTTAATTTTTTTCTCCTTACGTAATACTGAACTCAAAGCCAAGTAAGCAAACAAAAAAGTCATTTCGTGGGAACTTGCTTTCGTCTGGGATCCACAACTTCAGAGCTGAGCAGGCAAGTTCTAGTTTTTGTAAAACACTTGAAAGAGGCGCGGTAAACCACACATGGCCATTTCTCCTTCATTAGAAATGAACTGACAGATATGTTTACATCTAGCTACGATTCATCCAATAGCAATTATCCCCTTCAACGAATGATCTGTATTTGTGGAAGAATTCCAGATGTCAAATTTGTATGGTTCGTCGTATATACAGTCTAAAACTTCCATACACAAATTCACTCCAAATATCTACATTTTTAAAGAACAAAACTGTGACCTAGCACATTCAGTTCTTTGCGCTCTTTCCTTGAAGAATATTTTGCCTCCTCTAATTTTAACTGGAACGCTAACCGATTTATCAACAAAAGTTATGTAATTTTTTATTTTTTTTTTATTTTTATGTCGCGGATTTAATAAAATTATTTGTAAATCTCTCAACGTACCTAAGAAATGAATTTGTTCAAGAGGAAAAAACAAATGACAACAAAAAATGGGATCTTTAACAATCAAAAAAAGTTAAGCAAACCAGTGGTTCTGACGGAATAAACTGGTTAGTGCTAAAAATCAAGATAAGTAAGAGCAGAATGTTGATATTTTAAGGTGTTTTGAGATCACGGAATTATATATTTATATTTTGTCAGATATTGGGAAATATTTATTTTATTCCCAGATATTGGGAAAATCAAACTGATAACTTGTTTGAACATGAAAAAATATGTTCAAAATAGTATTGATTTTTAAATCCTTTATATTAACTTCGCTTTTGAATATTTGTGAATTTGAATACGTTTAGTTCAACACATAAAATGTTGCTTGAATGTACAGTAAAGAGACTGGCTTCAAGCGCTCTGCTACGTTGTTTTGACAGAACTGAACAGTTGTTAACTTTGTTTCACTTAAACTTGACAGTTCTGATAATGCTACATTAGCCGAATTGCAGCCCTTCACAACCCAGGGTTGCAAAGGAGTTCCAATGCTTGCGCTAAGAGCAGATTACTACTAAAAAAAGTAATGCGTAGCAAAAATCAGTAATTTTAATAACAAGTATTTTATTAAATTCTTACAAAAATAATTTTATTACAATTTTTTATAAAAAAAAATAAAAAAATGAATCTGTGGGTTCCTTAATAAAAGCTGACTTAAAACAATATTATTTAGTGCAGAAAACGCTACGATTTTAATAATGTGCACCCTTACCAATTTTGGAGTGTTTTCTATACCCATTTTCATTGTAAGGGGCACCAACACTCATTCTTGCACACATAGCATTTTACTCCTAGGATACTCCTGTATATTTGATTTTCCTTAATATAAAAGTGCTAATGGTTTTGCAAATGGGTATAATACATTGAAATTGGGCTGTGAAGAAGTAGGAAAGCCGTTCGGATGTACTTTAAAATGCAAAATTAAATTTCTTTTCGGTTTGAGGATGGGAAAGTTTTGCACTTACAGTTATTTCAGAATTTATTCCTAAAATGTAGCAGCAGTTCTTTAAAAAAAAATCATACAGTGGCAGCAATAAGGGGAGGAAATTTCCACTATCTTTTTTAAAATCTAGTGTTTTTGTTGGCCATATCATATATATTTTGCAGTTTGCTTTCTCCTCCGATTTATACCCATTTTTGACTATTATTGTCACCTAACCGTCACCACAGTCGGGATAACAAAATTGAACTGTATAAGATAAAAAAAAACAGGAATGTCCCAAACACATCTGGCAAGTAATGAGTCTACATTGAAATATCCCACTTAAAATTAGAGATGATTGAGATAGTACACAAATTAATATTTTATCAAAAAATTTTAAATCGACTGATGGATTTGAATTTTCCAATTATTTTATTAATGGAGCAAATTTGGAAAAGGAAATGAAGGATCTATTAAGAAAGAGGAACTTCTCTACATTTCAATCAACTTCTGCAATAATCACAATCTTTTTTATTCATTTTGAAAACAGATTTTGAGGAGCTACAGAATCTGGGAATTTAACCGAACCCATTGCATGTAAGGCATCTCTGACATTTTGAAAAAATGTTTAAAAATTTGTGTCAATAATATGTTTGAAAATGTGTTATAATCCTCTATAAAGTGTCAAACAATCTTTTAAAATGAGTTGTGCAAAGCAAATTATTTAAAATATTATATTAAATTATTAAACTTAATAGTTTAAAAAATTATTTGTATAAAAGAATAAGTCGAAACACGCAATTATTATTATTTCTTTTTTTAATTTTTAGAGGTGCTTGTGAGCTATTTTGAGATTATTAAAGTAATATTAACAAAACTATTTAAAGTTGTAATTTTCACTCTATCTCCCCCCCAACCCCACACACACAGAAATATATATATACGTTTGTAACGACGCAACATAGCATTCCCACACCATTTATTTTACACTATACCACTGTTGTTGGTCACTTAAAAATTCAAGGACTTTCAAGGACCTTATCCTTTTTTCAAGGACTTTCAAGGACCAAATTTCATCAAAAAAAATTCAAGGACTTTCCAGGACTTTCAAGGACCGTGGGAACCCTGTATTAAGCACTTTTAATGACTTTCAATGACCTTGGGAACCCTGTTAAAAGTCTAATTTTCAGGGGAAAAAATTTAGCACATTTTCAAAATACATATCTATAGTTATTACTTTCAATTACTCATATGTATACATAGGGTAATAAAAGTATAGCATTCGGACAATTTTTTTGTGTGCTTTTCTCCATGTTTTGGAACATCCCGATTTCAAAACCGTTGTCAAGAAAAAATGCCTGTCTGTGTGTGGTCAGTATAATTTTCAAACAAATTGATCCACGATGTTCAAATTTGGTGTGCGGATTAGTGGTAATCATAAGACCTACCATGAAGGTTTTCATCAAAATCGTGCATGAGCATAAGGTAGCTGCCATTGAAAAAATCATGTTTTACAATGATTGTTAAAAAATGAATGATTTTTATCAAAATCACTCTGGTAATGCCTCTTAGGGTGACCTCTGAAATTCCTTTAAAAATACTTTAATGGTGTAAAAAGTTGAAAAGCAAATGCCTTCAACACAGAGTTCTCTTTCCTTCAGCAGAGCTCATCAACGATCATTTTTCTCCTCTCCTCAGTTTTAGTTATAAAGAAGGATAATATAAGAATTAATGAAAAGTATATTGCCAAAATCACCATTTGGCAGAATTTTTTTTTTAAAGACTCATTAGGGAAATGCAAGAATTATCGCAAAAAATATTACCAAACTGGCCATTTTTTCTAGACGAATGATGAAAATACAAAAACAGTAAATGACACAAATCCACGTCGGTATTATATAGTGTACTTGAAAGTTGTGCAATGTTCCACACCCCTAGTTTTTTTTTTAAAAATCGCACTTGTTTAGAGCTGTATAAAACCAATGTCGACTATTTATTTTCGACATCAGGTGGAAATATGGCACTTGAAGTGCTAATCTGGAAGTTAACTTTAAAAACCAAACTTTATTGGTAGAGTTGTGGATGAAGTTTTAGAACAAAAAGTAAACAATCTAATAAAGCTTTGAATAAATGTCATATAAATGCTCCGAAGTACCATTTTCAAAAATTAATTTTTTTTAATTTCCCAATTGCCTCAGCAACACATACACAGTTTCGTTAAGATTCTAGATTTCCACATGCTACAGATCTTTCACATGAAAACATCTCCACAAGTGCAGGCATGTCCATATGCTACTAAACACAGGGTTTTGGCCAAAATAAAATGTCTTGAATCCATGACTTTCCATAACTGAATCACATAATTTTCTATTGCTCAAAAATTCATATATATATAAAAAAAAAATTTACTAACATGAACATATTAAGTAAATTTTAAGTAAGAAATCCTTGTTTCAGTAACGAAGATACTTCAAAATCAGAAAAAAGGGCGAAACAATTTTCCGTTCTTTGATATTTCCAAGTGTCCAGTGGCATAATGGCCATAGGGTTATCAGGTCTAATCACCAGATCGGATAGTGTCTATAAAACATAAGCCAGTCTGGTACTGAAGTATTTTTTTTCTTTTCAATATTAGTATTTGACTTGTTTTAAGTTTTTATAATAAGTCCCAATGCTTTTAAATCCCAATCACTCCAACTAGGCCTATTAACAAGTTAATTATTAAAATTAATATATAATTTTAAAACTACTTAATTATTGAACTTATTATAGTATCTAAATATTCAAATAATAGCAGTAATTATTAAAACTATTTAACTACTAAAATAATCATTTAATTAATTATCGAAAATATTTTATTATTAAAAATAATTATTAAAATTTGATTAATAATTTTACTGAAAACTTGGGCCAGAATAAATCTAAAATTACCGAGCTGATTTTATGTCAAAGTATGCCCCTACATATTTCAGTTTTAAAAAAACAAATCAATCTTTAACAATGAGGAAATATATTTGAAAAAAGAGCAAGCCAATAATAAAAAGTGTAATTATATAATCAAAAATTAAATGTTTTGGTATCAACAATATAAAACTGTAGAGCTGTGCCATTGAAGCAGCATATTGGTTAAGAAGGGGGGGGGGGGGGAATGTAAACACATGCTTATCAAATAAGTTTGGAGTTCAGAAATGTTTTCATTGGCCGCAGTTTTGCGATCGTTGTTTCTGTGTAAAAGTAAATAAAGATGTAGATGACTAGCGATCATGGCGTTTCGATCATAGTGACGTAATTTTACTTAAAAATGTTTAGAAATCCATGAAATTCACTATTTTTCATGACTTATGGTCATTTTTTATGCTGAAAATTATGACTTTCTATGACAAAATTTACCCAATGTCTAAAATCATGACTTTTCATGACATTTCCCGATTTTCCATAGGAGCGGAAACTCTGTAAACAGTATTAGTTAAATTATGATAACATTGTATACTTGGTCAGTATAAGATATCATTCAATTCTACAATTTGTATATAATATATTCTAATTTAAATTACCAAGTCCAATGTCTTCCAAGCGATAAAAATTTATTAAATACAGCTCCTTTGAAGAAAAAGAAGAAAAAAAAAAGAAAAAAAATACAGATTGTTGGCATATCATCTCTTGTATTTTGTCAAACTAATAATTGAGGAGTTTATTTCAAGACTTAAAATTTAAAATAGTGAAAAACTTGGCACAAAAAAAAAAAAAAAAAATCGCATTAGAACCATTTTGTTTTTAAGTACATAGTAGTTACTGATAATGCGTACATGCATGGTTTCCTCACACTTCATTTTTATAGATATTTTCAACATACATTTCTGAATTTTGCAACTTGACATCGATTTTAACTAAATTGAATATATGTACATTTTTTTTTTAAAGAACACAAGTGTATTTTTTACCTGCTTAGTCAGGAATGAAACGGCAAAATAATGCTTGCCAAAAATATTTAAGGCGTCTTCTCACTTTAGGCACCTCGAAAATAGGCTATTTTCGTGAATTTTTTTTCGAGGATTTTTGCAAACAATTATGGGATAAAATGGATCCTATATAATAAACACATCTTTCAAGTACAAAAAAAAAAAAAAAATTATTTTTTTGAACAATTATTATAATAAAACAGTAGCATCGAAAAACCTGTGTAGAAATGTAATGTTGATGAAATTTCGGAAACTATCTGGCCGATTGTCATGAAATTTGAATGACATATTCTTCATAGTTATGGCTATAGCGCATATCATCAGATTTTTGAAATTTTGATTTGAAGTATTTTTTTTTTACAAAAAACTGCAAAAAAACGCGTTTTTTTTTTTTTTACTTTTTCAAAAAACGTGCGCCATTTTGTTATTTTCGCGAATATCAAAAATCTGATGATATGCGCTATAGCCATAACTATGAAGAATATGTCATTCAAATTTCATGACAATCGGCCGGATAGTTTCCGAAATTTCATCAACAAGCCACGAACATTACATTTCTACACGGGGTTTTCGATGCTACTGTTTTATTATAATAATTGTTCAAAAAAATAAAAAAAATAAAAATTCTTGTACTTGAAAGATGTGTTTATTATATAGGATCCATTTTATCCCATAATTGTTTGCAAAAATCCTCGAAAAAAAATCGCGAAAATAGCCTATTTTCGAGGTGCCTAAAGTGAGAAGACGCCCTAGTAATGCAAGGCAATACATAATACAACAAATACACATAAAATTAAACATTCCGAAAAGTAAACCGCCATTAGCGTTAAAAAGAAACAGAAATTGTACTTACGCCGTGCTTCATACGGGCTTCTTTTGCAGTAAATGCAAAGCAAGTCGCAATCGCCTGTGCAAGCGCCTGTTCCGGAAGCCAAGTTTTTTCATACTTTTGAGCAAGAAATAAAGTATGCAGATGTCTGTTGTTAAACTTAGTCAATGCTGAAATATACAAGGAGAAAATTATGAAAAAATAAGTTTAAAATTACAGTAACAAATCAAGGTTTCAATAGACCTATGTACGATCGATTACAGAAATACATACTATAAAAGTAAGAGTGCAATTTAAGAAGTGCTTATTACATTAGTTGTGTGTGATTGCATAATAAAATACAGTAAAATATCCAAAGTCCAGAAATATCTAAAATCTAGGCCTTTTACCACACTTCCATCTTTAATTTTTTTTATGGAAGTTCGTCCGTATCTAAAAATGTTGATAGTGAAAATGACGGGGTTGAGGATAAAATTTCTAAGGAACAGAAGTATTGGGAGCTGCAATTAAAGAGCAGAGACAATTTCAGAATCAAAAATAATGGGGATTCAAAAAACAGGAGAAAAGTTTGTCTGAAAGTCAAAACCATTAGAACAAAAAGTTTTTCAAAATCACATATAGTTATAAAAGGTTTTTGCTTAATTTATTTCATTGATTTTGTGCATCTATAATAAAACAAGCTAAGTGTCTGTCTGTCTATGGATCTATAGAAACCTACTTAAAATTATAGTAGAGCTCTGAAATTTTCAACACAAGAAGTTTTGGCCTTCTAATTTTATTTATGTCAAACAGAATATTAAAATTTTAATTAGTTATTTTTAATTAATATTTTAGTTAATTTTTTTTTACTAAGTGACTTCAAATAGAGATACAGCTTTGAAATTTTCAACATCAGTAGTTTTAGCTTTCTAAATGAACTTTCGAAAAACAGAATGTCTAGACATTTTTTTAATTAATTTTCTTAATTAATTAACAATTTTTTTACAAAACGACTTCTAATAGGGTTACAGCTCTGAAATTTTCAACATAAGTAATTTTGGCCTTCTTATTGAACTATTAAAAAACAGAATTTTAAATTTGTTATTTTTTTTAAATTAATTAATAAATATTTTACAAAACAATTTCTAATAGGGCTACATCTCTGAAATTTTCAACATATAAGTAGTTTAGGCCTTTTGAAAAATAGAATTTTAAATTTTTATTTAGTTCTTTTTTAATTAATATATATTTAACAAAATGATATCTAATAGGGCTACAGCTCTGAAATTTTCAACATAAGTAGTTGTGGCCTCCTAATTGGACTTTTGAAAAACAGAATTTTAAATTTTTATTTAGTTCTTTTTTAATTAATTAATAAATATTTTACAGAACAATTTCTAATATGGCTACAGCTCTGAAATTTTCAACATAAGTAGTTTTGACCTTCTAATCGGACTATTGACAAAAAGAATGTTAACATTTTAATTTGATTTTTGATTAATTTTTTTAATTAATATTTTCACAAAAAGCGACTTTTAATAGGCCTAGAGCTTGAAAAGTTTCAACATAAGTAGTTTTGGTCTTTTAAATTTGCTTTTAACAAACATCACATGTTAAAATATTCTTACCGGTGTATTGAACTATAGTTATTAACAGGGAATTTTTTTACTGTTTCTTGACAAAGGAGAGGCTCCTAATATTAAGGATTTATGTAGCAATTAGTTTTTAATGTGTGAAGCGACCTTACGCAGCAAGGAACCTTTCATCAAGCAAAGCGAGCTCATATTTGCATAGCAATGAACCTTTCAACGAGTTAAGTAAGCCTGTGCTTTATGTGTCAATGACTTTTTCAGCGAGCGAAGCAAGTTCGATTTTGCGTTGCGATGAACCTTCCTGCGAGCGAAACGCCAAAAATTGTGGTCTATACACCAATGACGGATTTCCGCAACGCAGGGCCGCACAGCTGGCTAAAATATTGCACATGTTAAAATTAGCACGAGTATTCAGCTAGTAAATAATAATGGTAAATGTTCTAAAATACAAAATTTTCCGAAACCCAGATTAGGCAAAGTCTCAGCGATTCTGGATTTGAGATACTCTACTGAACACAATAAAGGTCAAGTAATGTGTATAAATGCAATATTCAATTCAAGGTGTTTATCCCATGGTAAATATTGAAGTCCTTAACAACTTACTAGCACATCAAAACTTTGGTCAGTCATTTGCAAATAAAAAATTACTAATCTTTAATTTATCTAAACAAAATGCAATTACTTTTTGAACAAATACATCTAATAGTATGAATTTGTGTTTACTTGTCAATCAGACGAAGGCACTAATAGTAGGTCCCAACAGAAGTGATTGTATACTTTTTGCAAAATGCTTTAAAATTATACAAAAAACATTTAAAAAAAAACAACAACTTTTTTTTAAAGTTGTAATTTACAATTTCAGAGAAGAAATCTCATGCAACATGATTACATGTACTCAGGTCACTTTGACTAAGCAGGTTGGCAAAGGGTGTTTTACATTTTGATCCTTAAAAGAAAGTCTAAGTAGAAAAATATCCAAAAATATTATAAAGCATAAATCTAGACAAAAAACGACTGATGCACCAAAAAAATAAATCCCACAACAGCTGTAAAACATGGATACAAACAAGGGCTTTACTTTAGTTACCATTTTACAGATGCCTCATTCCTTGCAAGATGATAATAAAGCGACCATTCAGAAGGCTTCTTGGCATCCCATATGCATTCTTGAAGACATGCTTTTAAATACAATGCAGTCATTTAGGATTGATGAGTAGACCGCAGAGAAGAATCCAAAATTGTGGCTGTAGATCATAGTTACTACTAAAAGTTTGATATTTCATATTAAAAAGATGTGTAGCTGCAGCAAAGCATCCATAATATTTTCAAAGATGTTTGAAGCTGTCTTCCTGAATAAAATTCGGCCAAATGATCCATCATATGAGTTTGACATCCACCATATAAGTTGAAACTTGAGATGCAAAAAGTATGTAAGTGAGGATCCTTATATAATTGTAAACTCAAAGTAAATGTTGATGCAGGATGGGATGCAAGGTCACATGGCAGAACAAAATCAAAATTTTATCATTAGCCTATCTGTTTTCTTTAGTTACAATAATTCTGAGAATTAGCTTTCCAAATAAAAGCAAACGCAATTACATGGTGTATAAAGGGTAAAAAAATTAGAATTTTCCTTATCTCATAACTTTTATAATAATACAAGTATGAATGATTAAAAACAAAATTTAAAAAAAAAAAAAAAAATCCGGAATTGTTCATATAAAAACTTTAGTAAAGTGGTCAATTGAAAGATGAAAGGAAAAAAAATAATAAGGAAACTTAAGCTCATTTTAATTTCTATTTATGAATTTTTGAATTTTGACCCAGCATCCTAATTAACCTAAATAGTCATCATTCGGGTCAGGCCATAACTCATCAGGGTCTGGGGAAATAGGAGGAGACACTTCTGCAGGAGGAACAGGGTTTGAAGGTGACATAATTTGAGGCCTCTGCCTTGAAGGTCCTGGAGCTGCTGTTGAGAATGAACTATGATGGGGACAGGGGCCTGGAAAAGAGGTTGCTGAACCAGGAAAAGTTGATGATCCAGGAAAAGTTGATGATCCAGAAAAAGAAGTAGTTAAGTCTGGAAATGGGAGTGTTGACCTAAGAAAAGAGGTTACTGTGTTAGGAAGAGATGATATTGAGCCAGGAAAAGAGGATGTTGAACCAGGAAATGGAGTGCAGAGAGACCATGTGTCTGTGGGCAATACCGAGCCAGAAGGGAGGTTCGGCCACTGGCCTCCACGACCAAAGGGGCTGTTGTTGATCCACGGATCTGAGGGAACTGAAGCAGTTTGGCGAGGTCTTGTTGATCCACGAAAAGAAACAACACGACGAGGTGCTGTGCTTTGAAAGGAAGATCGACCAGGCTCTGATGTGCTATGAGAGGATAAGTTGCGAGGTGCTGGTGTTCCATTAGAAGAATACTGGCGAGGCTCTGTTATACCTTGAGCAGAATTATGGGCCGGCCATGCTTTGCATGTTGAGGTTGTAGAACCAGGACGTCTAAGAGAATTAAATGGCTCCGAAGGGAGTGTGGAGCTAGAAGATGAAGCACCATATTGCGTATCAACTGTTGGGCCAGAAGTTTGTTGAGACCTTGTTGATCCATTAGAGGAACTGGGACGATATTCTGTTGAGCTGTGAGTAGCACTGGAATGAGGTTGTGTTGAGCCATGCTGGGAACTATGGTTAAGATAAACGGTACTACGGCGAGGATCTGCTGAACTATGAGAGGAATTACGACGATCTGGTGAGTCAGAACTTGGTAGAGGCCTTGTTGATCTTTCAGTAGAACTAGGAGGATGCTCGGTTGAGCCGCGGGAAGAACTGGAGTGAGATTCTGCTGAACGAGAGGAACTAAGATTAGAGTTATAAAAGGGACTGCGACGAGGATCTGTTGAACTATAAGAGGAACTGTGACGAGGCCATGGCCTTGTAGAGGTTGAAGGGCCAGGTGGTGTACTTTGTTGAGACCTGTGTCCAATATTGATTGTAGAACCAGAAGTTTGACTAGGCCCTGTTGATTCACAAGAAGAACTGTGACGAAGCTCTGCTGAGCCGTGAATAGAACTTGGGAGAGGGTTCTTTTTTCCAAGGGCTTTAGAGACGGGAGAAGTGGGACGAGGCCATGACTTTGGAGAAACTGTAGGGCCAGGGGATGAAGTCTGGCGAGGCCTGTAATCAATATCGACTATAGATACAGTAGTTGAGTAATGCTTTTTTGATCCAAGAGAAGAACTGTTGCCAGGTTTTGTTGAACCAAGATAAGAATTGTTGCGAGGTTTTTTTGAGTCATGAAAAGAACTGTGATGAGATTCTGTTGAACTGTTAGAACTGTGGCGAGACCGTTTCTTTGCAGATCCTGCAGAGCCAGGAGGACTTTTGTGAGGCAATGGAGAGATTTTTGAATTGACTGTAGATCCAGAAGAAATTTGGAGGTGCTCTGTGGAGTCAGAACTATTACGAAGCTGCGATCTTGTTAGGGTTGTCGAGCTAGGAGATGAAATTTGATTGGGTGGTGGCACTGAATTAGCACTAGAGCCTGGTCCTTTAAGGATTTTGAACACACCCCAATCTAAACCTGTGTAACCACCAAACTCTGCTTTTTTAATTGCTTCTGCAGATTCTTGATCAACAATAAAAAACCATCTTACATAAAATGGACCTATAACTCTATTTAGAACACGCCACTTATTTGATTTTAGCTCCGGATTGTATCGATTAAGCCGCCTAAGTAAGTCCCCAGCGTCTTTAGAAACCAAGTCTTTAGTTTTAAAAAGTACTTTAACAGATCGAAATACATCACTAGCACTCATTACTTTAAGTGTCGTTTTATTAAAAATCTGAGAATTATCATTGAATGTAATTTTAAGCCATTCAACTGTTTCTGCATCATCGCAAATAAAAATCATAGCCCCAGCACTTAAACTAGAGTTTTGTATTTTAGGAAGATGATCCCCAACAGGGATCATATCTATTTTTCTTAGTATTTCTATTTGGATGACATCAAACTCAGCTTTACTTAATTTTCCTGAAGGAAACGAATTTTTCACAATGGCCATTTTGATGCAATTGCCAGAATGACTTAGTCTTGGATGGAAGAATTTACGAGGTTTTTTTACAGCTGGTGTAGAGGTAAACAATTCAGGTTTGCTGTCCAAGTTCTGGTGGTTTGGAATTTGTGAAGAAATGTTCAGTTTACTATCTTCATTCTTCTCACTTTCCATCAAGAGTGCAAGTCTTCTCTTTTCTTTCTTTAATTTTCGCTTTGCACTCCCACTTAAACGCTTCTCAACTGTTGCTATAGTGATGCTCTGCTTGCTACTGTTGTCAATAACATTTTGACATGCAGCAAAATTGCTGTTTTCCTCACTTTCACATTGACCTAACTCCATGGGGATTGTGTTGGTGACTGATTGAATTTCACCAAAAGGTAAAGCCAATTCCATGTGAGATGCTTCTACGGCTAGTTCGGTTTCAACAGGATATTCAGTAAAGCCAATAGGTTTTTTAAAGATTAGTTGCGTTTCACCCGAGTGCATGGAGGTTTTATCGTCAACTGGTTGGGTTTTATCCAAAAGTGGACTTAATCGTGTCTCGACAATTGGTTGGGCCTCACCCGAATGTTCATTTGCCCTGATTTCGGCTGTTATGATGTTCTCATCCAAAGGTGTATCGGACTTTGATTCGATGGCTGGTTGAGGCTCAACAAATCCACCTGATCTTGCATCAAGAATTATTTGGGTCTCATCTAAAGGTGCATCTGATCTTGTTTCAGCATTTAGTTGGACGTCACCCAAAGTTGCACCTGATCTTGCTTCAACAGTTACTAGGGTCTCACCCGAAGGTGCACCCGATCTTGCTTCAGCAGCCATTTGGGCCTTGCCCGATGTTGCTTCGACGGCTGGCCGGGCTTCACTCGAAGGTGAACTCGACCTCGTTTCGACCTCAGGTTGGGTTTCACCCAACCCTTGGTCAGTTTGTGTTTGGGGGGTTGAAAGAGTAAGTATATCCATGAGCGAACCGGAGAACTGGGAGGAAATACAAGGTCCACACCCGCATAGCCTCCCTGTGCAGGTGCAAGGCATGGATACAACGAGGTTATGCCTGGTACCTCGAGGGGACCGTTTAAGACACCATTTGAACCCTGGTGCCATTCATCCTTTGGCACGGTACCTTACACCTTGGATTGGGCTGCCTTGTGCATTAGCCGCACATCCCCTATCCATCAGGGCTCCCCCTGAACGCAATCGGCCTAGAGACAACTTGGATTGTGATGCCAGCAGTGCCAAGAATTATTAATATTTACCTCACAATTCATGGGTTACGGATACTTTTATAACGATACAAATCTAGAGCATAAAATATTAAATTTAAAGAAACAAATCATAATAAAAAATTAAATGTGCTTGTAAAAGTTTTACATATAATAAAAGTTATTGAAATAAAAAGGTAAACTTAACAATTCTTCAAAATTTAACAAAAATAGAAATGAAGCTTTTTTAGTGAAGTGATAAAAAAAAGTTAGAGCCGATTGTGAAAACGGTTTCTTAATCTCATGGTACTTAAGTTTAAGCTTTTGAATGTAGACTAATTCATTGATTTTAATTTTTAAAGAATTATATGATATTTCAAGAATTTTCTACCTTATCTGTCTTTTTATTGTTGCAGTACACTCAGAACAAGCATTATAAAATTCACATAGAATGCAGCATGATACAATATGTAGTGTTTTTCTAATTTTAAAATGAATGTTCTCCTAAAAGGTTTATTTATTAGATAATTAAAATATTAGCATATACGTATGTTTGGAAAATGTCCAGTATCTTGTTAACAAAAGGGAAACAAGATTTTGCACAGAGTTTATTTTTACTCTTTTTGGGACATCCGAACGAGGATATTTGCATTCATTTTGATTAAGAAATGTATTCATCAATGTTTGTTTCATAAGGATACCACCAAAAAACTTCTATTAAGATGAAAACATTTTACTTAATTTGCAAAAAGGTGTCAAGACAGATTTAGACAAAATTAAAATGAGAAAAACTGATGAAAAAGTTTTACAATACCATTTGGCCTTATTGATTCCGAAAGAAATTTTTTACTGTTCCGATGCGTGCTTCCAACCAAAAAAGTTTGGCAGACCCAAGCCTTTTTACAATGTGAATTTTATAATGATTGCCATTGACAATCACAATAGGCAGTCACCTCTAGGACTATGTGCCCATGAAGCCCCGACAAATAGTAGACATCCGTTGCCACCGCCGCGCCACTTTGAGGCTGCACAATAGGGCTTGCGGCGGCAAATCCACAAAAGTGAACAATTACTTTCGAATTTGCAAGCTCCACAAAGATGTGGTCAGGCATCTTTGCCCATATATGTTGCTTGCAATAGATCTTTTTTATACACAAGGGCTGTAATTCTTCAAAGAATCGTTAAAATATTTGAACAACCGAGATTTGATACTATGTCATAAGGAAATCCCTAAAGGCATATTGTTAAGTTTTGAAAAAGATTCGTTAAACGTTTTCATTAATTGCTTGAAATCATGCATATTTTTTTAACACATTCGTATAATTTTAGTTGCAACAACATTCCACACAAAACTGGGTTTTTTAGAGCAAAAGCAATAAAATCCAATGTGAGTTAACGATCATTAAAATCATTTCAGAAAAAATTAAGATTTTTGTACTATAACAGAATTTTTTCTTAACAATAAGATAATTAGAATTTTAGTACTTCCATAAAGATAAAGAAAACAATTTAAATTTCTATCATGGCATTTGGTTAGTCACATTATTACAATGTGTTATGAATTTCTGCATATTTGTAAATATTTCATAGTATTAATTATGTAAAAAACAAAATGTATGTACATTTCATATAAGGCAGTGCAAGAGTTTGTCTTCACTTCGCTTTCCTGCAATGCGTCTCTTATTGCTTGAAAATGAGTTTTACAGGGATAATGCTGGAAAACAAGTTTTACAAGGAGACCATTTAACATTATGGTTAATGGCAATCTCGCCAAGTTAGCGACGGTTTTGGCAACTAATTTTGGTTGCCAAATTTGGCGAGAAATCGCCAAATGTTGCCAAATTTGGCGACACTTTCAGTCCCCATGTACCTGGATAGGGCTTTTTGACTGCGATCTGGAAAATTTTCAAAATTTCTATCTCTAGAAGATTCACGAAGGAAGCTTTCCTATATAAGGCCAATAGTGAGTTGAGTGAGTGAGTTAGTTGTCTCTCAATGAGCATTCAAAGAGCTGTATTGCGAAAGTGAACTGTATTGTCTTTTGCGTCGATTTTAGCAGTTGTGTATCTAGTTTTTAACTGCTGTTTGTGCTCCATTGTTATGTAAAGAGCTGTATTGAGTCTACTAGAACGGAAAGCTCTGGAGTTGTAAAAGAATCTGCAAAAAGTTATATATCGGAATAAATTTCTTCAAGTTTTAATCTGCTTTGGCTTCAAGTCTTTCGAACCCATCCACGCAACAAATGATTACTCTGCTCAGTTGATTGCAAATTATGAGCTTGACGCCCTTTAATTAACCCAATTTCACTACCTTAGTTATAAAACATGGGAATGAAATTGGGTTCTCCTGTAATTTGGATTAGTGAAGAACCCAATTAAAAAAAAAAAAAAAAACGCCTTAAATCAGTTCCGTGGATCTCAAGTTATTACCATTCCTCCTAAGGGTTGGAAAAAGAGTATGGAAAGGATTTTTTGATACTTAAAGTAGCCAGGAATCTTTATCTTGTTTTGAAGATCAAGAGTGCAAATTTTCATCAAGATTACAATAAAACTGTAGAAAAGAGGAGCTATTTTAAATTTCAAGTAGCCAGTGGCATTTGTCTTCTTTAAAAGATCACAGGTAAAAAAAAATTCATTAAGGTTAGAATAAAAATGTATCTTCCAATAAAACACAAACATAAAAAAAAAAAACTATATAGTGCAATAGAGTCCCGATTATTCAAGTTAATGCGGTCTAACTCGGATATTCAAAAAACTCAGTTAAAGCGAAAATTGTAAATAAAATAAATTTTGTCAGTTTAAGGAGACTTGGTAAACCTTATTTTCACAAAAAATAATAAAAATATCTATTTTCTTGCGTGTCTTTATCTTTGAAACTTTCTCCTTATTCTGGCAAGTTTTTGAGCTAATCCGATAACTGCAATTGCAGAAAAATTATATTTTTATGATGGAGAATTTAGCATTGCTGCAATAGCTCCTTCGATGTTTCGAACACATTTTTCTCAGTTCGTGATTTTTGAAATTCCCACCTTATTCAAAATGCTAAAACTTCACCAAATGTGAATGAAATGAATTGAATTTTTTTGGTGTCATTCTCAATATCAATTTGACAAAAACAGGCATGGATTTTTTAATAAAATGTAAACTTTTTTTTGACAAATTTAAATGCTGAAAAATACCCATATTTTATGCTTTTTTTACCAATAGGTACAGTAATTATCGTTTTTTCTCGAAAACTACCTTATTTATTTTAAATCAGATGCCAAAAAAGTTAGAGCATATTACTTGGAACATTCTTTTAAAAAAATCGAAAAAAATATTAAAAAATGAAAAAGATAGAATTTGAAATTTTATAAATTTTTTTAAAAACTTTTAGAATTTTGAAAATTTAGAGCACTATGTGAACTTTCTTTTTTTATAAAATTTAGTTTTTTTACTTAGTGATACTTCCCTTAAATATATATTTTAGCAAATATAAATGTTATAACAATACACCACATGCAATTCTTATTGCTTATGATATTTACAGGTTTTTTTTTTACTTAAAACAATTCTTAATTGTTTCTGTTTTATGTTATTTTGGCGTCTTTCGGCAGCAATGTTCCACCAATTTTTTTAAAGGATAACAGTATTGCGAGTGTTGCTAATAAAATAAATGTTATAAATAAAAGCGCTTCTTGGTGTTCTGTATATTCAATAACACTTTCAATAGCATTTAGACCATCTGTATGGGAGATTCTCGTATGTTGATTTTCATTTTTCTTATTGCCCATCACATCATCTGTAATCGCTTGCTGTTCATCAGCGTATATCCAGTCATGTACATCCTCTTCATTGATTAGCTCATATCATGCTAATGATGTAAAAGGTACTTTGATGGGACCGTTTGCAGTCAATTTTCAAGAGTAAATTGCAGAGAAGATTGCACACAGACTCTTCTTATTGTTTAAAAACTTTGACTTTTACAATATTAGCTTCCAAACAGTGAAGGCTGAACAAACCCCCTTCCCCCCAAAAAAATACAAATGTTAGATATAGGAAAATTTTTGAATAAAGGTCTAATCAATACTAGCTCCTATACAAGCAGAAAATCCTATACAAACAAACAATATGGCTAAACATATCCAGTTTTAATCCAGATATTGACTCTCTCATGAGTTAAAAGTTGATACTGAAAGTCTCTTCGATATGGACTAAATCACAAATGCTATGGTTGCACGCCATATATCAATTTAAAGGTCTTGACGAGACAAGTACACATAAATTCAAACGAAATTTCCAGTTGGAATGGGTGGAAACTTTTAAACAGGTATACTTAGTAAAGTTAATAAATACTCACAGCTATCTATTGATTCTTTTGCAAGCGTTTTTTTTTTAACAATATACTTACGATAAACTTGAGGTTTACTAGAAACTTTCTTAAGATCTAATGTAGGCTTGATTGGATAAATATTTGGTACTTCCAATGTTTCTGTTTCAGCGACAAGCGATGGCGAAGCGAAACATTTCAGGGGTTCATTTGATGTTAGCATGATATCACAAGGTAACTGAAATGTTACAGAATCTCCATCTACAAAGAAAAAATAATCATAAAATTCTTAAGTATTCGAAGTTATATAATCAAGATTAATAAACTTTTTTTCCACCTAAGCAATTCAAAGTGTTACGAGTACAGTTATTATCCGAACATCAATGAACCAAAACTGTTCCAGTTGGAAAATTATAGCTTTTTGTACTTCTTTGTAAGGTTATTTGTAAAATGTATGATGCAAAATATATAGTATTATGTTTAATATCACAACTTCTTAGTGTCAAATTGCTCCTATGACACGGTAAAAATAAAAAAAATTGGGATAATTGTTGCTCTACTACAGCGGTTCAAAACACATGGCCACAGCCCACAATTGGGCCGCGGTTAATGTGGTACTGGGCTGTGGACACTGATTGAGAGTCTAAGCCAAGATAAATGTTATAGGAGCTTCAGACATAGAGATGAGAGCAATCAAGTCCCTTGTTTGTCAACAACAATAAAATTATTCGATTTTATTTTAATATGGAATAACGAGTGAATAATAAGTGAACTCAACAATATGGCTAAACATAACCAGTTTTAATCCAGATATTGACTCTCTCATAGGATACAAACAATGTCAAAAATCCCATTAGTTTTTTTTAACTTTGACCACTTGTTTTTTAGTTTTTTTATAGTTGTGACAGCAAAGTGAATACAAGAAAGTTCTTTTCATAAATATATATATATATATATTTATTTAATCCTTCTTGTACATTATTTTTACTGATTACTGATGCACGCTCACACACATAGTAAGTTAGTGGACCTCAAAATTTTTCTTACAAAATAAATGGGCCACAGGTCTAAAAAGGTTGGGAACCGCTGCTCAACTAAATATAGTTACATATCCATCAAAATATCAGAGTAAGAATTTTTTTTTCTATGAGAAACTATATGATTTTTTCTAAAGGAAACTTTTTTCCACAAGAAATTGCCAGTCAAAGCGTTATTAAATGAAACTTTCCAAAAATTCCACATGAGAAAAGTATGACAATATGTACACACAAAGTTAAAAATTATCAAAGCCCATCAACATTTTTTATACCTTGTTTTTAAGAGCTAAACTGACGAATGAACATATAAAATACATGAAATAACATATAGACAGCACAAAATTGTACATCTATGTTCTGATATTAGAATAGACAAAAAGATAATTCATTTTCAAAATGCAATAAGGTGAAAAAAATTTTAAAAAATTAAAAATTCGTCCACAATTATTATTTAAAGACATTAAAAATCTTATTCATAAGTTTAAAATGAAAATATAGATTTATATATATATCTTCAGGCCTCATATAACATAAAAATAGTCATTAAACATTCCTTAAAAACTATTTATTTAACATCAAAATTACTCATGACAAAAATGTGCCCTTGGTTTTTAACTAGCTGAACACAAGATATATGCATAGTACAAAAACGCACTGAAATTATTAAAAAGTGTAAACAAAACACAAATTGGGATTGTTCATAAAACAAAAGAAACCAGGTAAAATACTAATTTTACTTAAATGTGCAAAGACATTTTAAAGTTTGTTTAACGACTGAAATATTGAGTTCTGTTATTGTAAGTCTACTTATTATTCACAATCTAAAAAAAAAAACAATGCAACATACTTCGTTCAATGTTCAATTCACAAAAGGTATCAAGAAGTCTATCACGATGTAAGGAAGCTGGATACTTCCCAGTTGCCCCTTCACATAAAAATGTCAGTTTTTCCAATAAGCCAGAACTATGTAAAGAGAATTAATTGCTGTATTAAAAAAGACATCCATTATATTCTTCAGGAATGCTAAGTGCTGGGAAAGAATGAAATGTTTTTAAAGTTACTCCTTAATAGATTAATTTTTTTTAATTTTTTTTAATATAAGACTTTTACAAAAGTCCTGTCTGTTCAATGCCACACTCATGAGTAAAAGCTTGGCTTATATTCATGCTAAATTATAGACCTCCACCAGAGTAGTTTAAAATTCAAATGAAAGCATAGAGCTTTAGTAAAAAATCTATGAGCATTTTATAAGTTAAAAAAAAAAAAATTCAAACAAATAACATTATTCAAATAAAAAATCAGCTAAAGAAATAAAAATCATGAAGTGATTGATAAAGAATTTTATAGCATTTTAGGGAATTTTTTTTTTTTTTTTAAATCAATTTGTTATTCACAAATGTTAATTATAAATAAATGCTATTCTTACACTTTTTTATGATGTAAGGTGCCGTAGACTCGCTTAAAATTCCATCCAGGTTTTTCAGGATCAGTTATTTTTGGAAGCTTGAATTGGTCTCCATCCCATACTTGAGCCTGCAACAGGTTAGTTTGAACTAATTCGTCCTGATTTGGTAAAGAATCTTTTCCTATTAATGAAGTCAGCTCAGCTGGTAAACCATTATGTAACACTGTCTTTGTCAAAGATAAAGCTTGATTTTCATCTGGAAAGAAATAAAACATGTTAATTAGATGAAATTGTCAAAGAAATTTTCAGAAATGTCAAGACATTTCGTTTTCTTTTTATCTTAAACAAATGACAATCCCCTCCCAAAACCTTTAACCAAAAATAAAAAAAATTAAAAAAATTAATATTCAAACAGATAGTTCTACAAAACAGGAATGTGAAGTTAAAAGTAATATTCTTCTTAAATTTGTTTCAAGCTTCAATAAATATTATAATTTACAACCATTAAATTACTTGTTAAAATGAAATAGATAGTTAAAAGCATGATAAATGAATACTTAGCAGCAACACAATTTGTCTTGGATAGGAAAAGATGCAGACTGCTATTTTCCATTGGAAAACTCCATTTTCTAAGAATACTTTTTTGAATTGCAGCAAGTTGTTCATAAAACATTTTCTGTTTCGTTAAATAATTTGTCCTGTTTCATTGGTAGTGGACCAGTTAATAGCAATCCTTCACTTCGTAGCTCCCAATCTCACTCGAATATTGCTTTTAGAGGGACATCATTTTCTACTTGTTCAAAGCCAGGAGGTATCAGAATCTACGAAGAACCCAAACAGTTGTTCCTTTTTCTGTTTCTTGATGTTGTATACTGTTGAGCTTCAAAGTTCATATTCATCACACAACTGGAAAACTTAAGTGCTGCTCTCAAATTTTCCCGATTAAAAGAATATGTCCTTGATCGCTAGAAAAAAAAAGTTTCTTCTTTGAAAGCTCGGTCCTTGCAGAACCTGAAGGACTTCAATGGATTCTGAATTGGAAAATATTCAGAAAAATTATAATTAAAACAGGAGCAGTGAACATCCCTAACCGAAGTTGGCAAAGCTAGTCGGGAACTGTGTTATTACTCTGTCTGGGGTCGCTTCTAGGAACCAGCAAAACCGGTTGTGCAGTGACTGAGTGACTCATTTCAAGTTATTGACCTCGGTAGAGGTATTCTTTTCCTTCTTAAATGACTCGTGTCTCACCTTTTCTTCCTTTTCTACCGATGGGGAAAGAATCACGCGCTCAAGTTAATTTCTTTTTAACTACAAATACCTCTTTCTTTTTTTTAAAGATATCAAAAAGTCTAGATATTAAATCATTCTGATTCTTTTGCAACTGAGCTTTGGACGTTTGACTGTAATTACTTTTTCCAACATGGATACATTTTATTTAGAATCAGATTTTGATTTTTTTTAAATGCAAGTTGCTCTAAACGTACAATTCAGAAAACAAAAGAACAAATCCTGCCTCTATATTCAAGCAATTCTAATTCGTTGAAACATAGTAAACAAAGTTATTTTTTTGTATAGCTACATTTTTTTTTAAATAAATCATTTTTGCAAAGCTGCGTGTTTGCTACATCTTTTTAATACTATAGCAAAAGAAAAAAAAAACTATGCATTACTTTCTATTGATCATAAATATTAACAGTGTCAAAGCTATTCTAGTTATGTTTTGAGGATTTGGTTAGACAAGCAGGGCACGTTGTTTTAACTTTTTTCCGTATTTAAATGTATATATACAGTACTCTGAAAAAAAAAGCTGCCTGTAAAATTTAGTAAATTACCTTTAAATATCAAGCCAAGCAAGGCACTACAATGAAAAATAAGACAAACTCAAACAGAATACGAAGGTTCATTCAATTCAAATATACAGTAAATCCAAGTCAAGCATTACCATAGGCAGCATTGTTTTTATAACTTAATGTGAAATACTTCCAATCAATAATAGTAAAAAATATTATCATCTTACTCTCAGATATTTGAGTTTGGTTATTCATCACATAAAAGCACTTTTCTCTGTTGAAAACACTGGGAGGCAAAGGAAAAGGAGGTTTAATCACATTGAGCGGTGCAGGAAACCTGAGAAGGAAACATGGAAGATGATTATTCTTGAGGATATTTAAAGTAACATATGTATAAAAAAAAAAACATACTAAGAAAAACTTTACAAAAGATCAATCGCCACCATATCATAGCTCCATAATGCCAAAATGGCAACAGAACCTGGAAATCAGAGAAATGTCAGGGAGCTTTTTGATTCTGGAAAAAGTCAGGGAATTTTTTTTTTATTGTGCGAAAATCAGGGAATTTTTCTATTGTTTTGAAGGTATGCTATGACGTTCATTCATACTTTAACGCCATTTCCACGGAGAGTTCTGGAAATTGTAAAAAGTTTCATGTTACTGTATAATTTATACCTTTCGTTACTGCCAAAACTATTTTTAAAAATTTAGCATATCTCTTCGGTATAAATGTTCTATTTGATCTAATCATCTGGAAAAATTAGGGAAATTGAAAAAAAAAAAGTGTGCCGTAAAGCCAGGGAATTTTTTAGAAATCTATCAGGGAACTTTTTTCCCTGAATTTTGTGACCACCCTGAATGCACTTATTTTCTGCAATATTTCCACCTGAACACAAGACAGAATATTACTTTTGAACACTTTCAATTTTGTGTAATTGTTATAGAATATAATCAATAAAATTTGAAGAACAAATAAACTGATATTTTTGTTAATAACATTTATTTTTTAGTGATTTTAACAAAAAAAAACCTGTTGTAATGTGTTAGAAAGAAAAAAAAATATATGATCCTTAATTATTTAAATCTTTTTATTTTAAAACTTTGAATTATAGTACAAGTAGTATTAAAATAATCTGCATTGTAATTACTAGAAGTAGCAAAAAACATCAGTGGGTAAGCAATATTCCAGCCTTTGGCAAGATCTGGAAAATATAGCCATTGTCAGTAACTATGAACAAGTTTAAAAAGGGATCTTTCACAAAAATCACTGTCTGTAAAACAGGACCCGAATTGGAATAAATGCACAGCAAACAAAAAATTAACCATAATAACAATGTTTTCACAATAAATCTTTTAGATGCATAGTTTACTATTTGATAGACCTGAAAATTGAAATTTTCAAGTAGTAGCCAGCGGCCGTAGACACTTTTAGTTAAGTAGCCATTTCATCGCAGTCTTTTGTCTTTTATTTTTACAAGTGGCCCAGCCAGGGAAGGGGGAGGGAGGGAGTTGGTGTTTTACTTTTTACCTGAATGTATGCAATATCGCATTCAGCCTTTTTTTTTTTTTTTTTGAGGATGTTTCAATTCTTTATTTGATTTGTATCAAATATATAAACCGAAAACACATAACTTAGTTAATTCCGTTTAATAAAATGTCAATGAAAGTGCAAAAAAATAATAATAATAAATTAAAAAAAAAAAAAGTACAGAATCTAAGCTTTTTCACTTATGGTTGCCTATAGATTTTTTGCAATCTGTAACATAGCGCTGTAAAGGATTAATAAAAACGAAAATATCTAGCTAAGTCAATTTCAAATAGTATTAAGGAATTTAGGGTTCTAATATATTCTGTTGACAAAAAACGCAAGACAAGAAAAATAATCATGCTTGTAAAGGATGTAGTCAGATTGAAGTTTGAGAATCTTTTTTAACAATAAGGATACCAGTGGCCCCGCTTTTAAGTAATAAGACAACTAAAAATATAACAGAAATAATATGCAAATAATCAAGGTTCTAATATATTTTGTCGACAAAAACACCAGACAAGAAGAAAAATAATCAAGCCTGTAAAGGATGCTGTCAGATTGAAGTTTGAAGATTTTTTTAACAATAAGGCGGCGGCCGCACCCGCACGGGGAATGCAAGAAGAAAACTCAAAATTCCATGAAATTTTTCTGATTTTCCTGAATTCCCGGTTCTGTTACCACCCTGTCAACTCAGGAATCCATATCATGAATGTATGGATTTTTATGGCGTATACGCATGTGATTTCAAGAAAGGAAAGGGAGATTTTTATTGATTTGGAAATTTCGGTAACAATTAAAAAAAAGTCGTAGGGTAGGGGAGAAACGAAAGGTGACACCAGTTGATTAGTTTAGTTTATTTGATTAGTTTATTTAGTCACCTCATCACGCCATTTAATCGACCTGCGGCGAGTCGCGACTAGATATTTTCAGGTCTCCTATTTGGTGCAATTCGAACTAATATTAAGCTATTTTGAACTCAGATCGTCATAGTATTTTATGAATGATGGCAAGTAGGTTATTCAGACCTCGGAAAAGGCAATAGAAGCCTGTGTACAAAGGGACTTTTAGAAACAGCCCCCAAAACCTGAAAGAATGCATTTATATTGACAGTGAAGCTATCAGTCAAATTTCAGATATATTAAATGGTGTCGAGTGGGTCACTTAGATCTCAGCAGATTTACCCGCCACACACACACAAAATTGAAGTTAAAATAAAGGATTTAATTAAATCAAAGCAAATTTAAAATGTGTCTGGCTTCAAGTAATGCTGCTTGTATACATCAGCAGGCATGTGACCTCAGGAATAAAGTTTTCTGAAGTATTTGGCATCGGAGCAGTGTTGGATAACTATCGAGAAAGAATATGCAACACTCAACTTCATGTAGAAAACGTTGTAAATGTTTCATGTAAAAAAAATTTAAAGTGTTCAGCAGTAATGACAACTAGTTTACAGATTTTCCATAGTTTTTATATGAAATTGTATGGACATTCTTTGAAACCTTTTTTTACTGAAGAGAAATCAGGGTTCATACTCATTTTCAGAAAAAAAATTCCCAGAGTTTTCCCATCATTATTTTTAGCCAGATAACTACAGTCAAACCTCGATTACACAAATTCTTCCGATAACATGAAAAAAGTATTTTTTTCTTTAAGAATAACTTTCTACAAGTATATGTTATCCAATAATTCGGTAACTTCAATTCCTCAAGTTAGAGTTAAACAAATAGCACTGAAGAGTAGGATCTTTTTCCAGAGTAAAAATGAAATTTTTTAGGTTTTAGGAGGGATTTTTTTTTTCCCCCTGAGAATTCTATGAAATTTTCCCCGAGTTTCAGGTTTTTCCTGAGGGGTATGAACCCTGGAAATCTCAATCTTTTGCTAATATTACTCTTGAAATTCACTAATACTTTCACTATTGCCGAGCAGCGTTTAAGCTGTGGTACAAAATTTCTTCAGCAAAAAAGCTAAAACTACAATTTTCCAATTCAGCAAAATGCTAAATAATTACGATTCCCACCCCACATGATGTATAATTTAACACAATTAAAACACTTTTAATAATAAAATAATTATTAACTCTAAATATAAAGTTATTTTAAACTACTATCAATATGGAAAAATATTTCTTTCACTTCAGCTTACTTGTTCTTTTACGTCCATGATAACTTTGGGACAACAAAAATGGAGATTTTGCAAATTTTGTGTCAAAATATTTTTTCAAAAAACTTAAACCACACTTTTTAATTTTATCATTTAAAAAAGTTCTTAAGCAATTTGCTATAACAAAGCACCCACAGCTTAATCCCTGTAGCCGAGATTTACAATGTTCTCACTGCTGAAATAATTGCAGTGAGCAAAAATCCTGAATTAATTCATGGTAAAAAAGTTTTCATCTCTGGATTATGAGCCCCTGAATAATAAGCTGACCTTGAGGGTGAAAAGTTCTGTGTGTGCAATCCAAACATTTTAATCAATAGCAAAAACTGTCAAAACTTATCAAATAGCAAGCCTGGTAACCTTAAGCTCTTTATAAATTTCAATAATGATAAGAACACACCCTAATCCCAAATATAAATACTGAATGTGACATTCACATGAAACCACGTCTAAAAACAAATGCAGTAGATAATCTAAACCAGACTTTTTCAGAGATGGATAGTATATTTCATTTATAAAGTATGTAATACATTAATTCATCAGGGTTACAACTGAAATCATCGAATGAAAATTAATGACTTTTTAAGGACCTAAATAATATCTTTTAAGCATCTTCGAAAATTTACTTTCATATATATCGGGTCCTTTATTTTCTAATTTGCCCAGAGAGTTATTATCAAAATCTTTCATGCACAATTTGTATTTTGCCTTATAAACAGATTTCGAAGATGGTCTTCGACCTTTAGCATCTCAAAACGTACACACTAACCTCGCATGTTTGTCTCACGGAGTACAATCAGTGTTCCCACTCAAATCCCAAAATGAAAATCAATGACTTTTCAATGACTTTTAAAGACCTAATTAATGTTTTTAAGGACCTATGAAATTTTTTTTCATGCATCATGTCTATATTTAAATTTTTAATAATTCTACCAAAAAAGTTACAAGTAGGTGGATGCATAGTAAAAATATGTCGGAAAATTCAGATACAGTGCAGATAAACGACAGTCACGAGGGGATAGCAAGTCCAAGTTGTATTTTTATAAATTTTGCAGTTGGACAACATCTGTAAAAATTAAGGACTTTTAGGGACCTCTAAGCATTTTCAAGGACTTTAACCCTTTAAATCCCATGGAGTCAGCGTTGTGGGTTTCACAAAACCCTGATGACTTTCCATTCATAAAAACTGGAAATGAACTCGCCCGACTCGTTCTCCTGTCTGCCACTCCTGGGATTGCTGTGGGGGGTGACTGTCGACCATTAAAAGATCATTACTATATGTCTACAACCTGCAATAGGGTTGTGCGTTGGGTCATCTGCTTGATATGTCAGAGAATTTAGTTGGCGTCTTATCAATGAAACAAACGCCACCGCTAAGTACATGACAAGATTCGCATAAAAGAAAAGTCCCTGACTATCTTACTCCATGTCCAAAGGGTGGGGCAGTTTGACATTGAGTACTTTAAATCCATGTCTCCCCTCTACATGCCCCACAATAGCCTATTGTTGAGGACCGTCACGCTTTAAACAACTAAGGCAGGGCAGTTCCCCTCACTTGGAAATATACGTTTACCCCTGAACCCGCCCAAAAGGCGACTAGCTGGGAAATTCTCTACAAGACGGTATAAGACGGGTTGGGATTTAAAGTGTTAAAGCACCTCTAAGCATTTTCAAGGCCTTGAAAACAAGTTCCAAAATATTAAGCACTTTTAATGACTTTCAATGACCGTGGGAACCCTGACAATGTGTAACTAAAATCATTCGATTTCTACTCCATCAATCAGCAAATACAAACCAAATGATGTACAAGTTGATGCATGCGTAATACAAATATACCAGAAAATGTTGGTGCAAAGTGCATAAGGGCCAAATTGAAGGACCTGTAAAACTTCTAAGTAAAAAATATTAAGCGCTTTTAATGACTGTGGGAACACTGTTCATACGTATAACTCGGATCTCACCATCACAAAAAAAATACACAACAGTAGTAAAATAGTCAAGCACCTGTAAACAGCCAACAACTGCTCATGCAAAAGTTGGAGAGAAAGAAAAGCTCCGACCTTCAACTTGCTTACCTCAATCTACCCGTGTGAACCCCGTCTAACAAAGGTAGCAATTAGGGTGTGGCCATTACCTTTCTAACTTTCTCAATTGGATTGCTTCCACAACTTTAAACACTTTAAGCCTCAAATTGCTACGACAGTGTACTATTATATATATAATTCAAACAACTTTCTTTAAAAAGAATTGGCATACAAATAAATTATGAGACAATACTAACACGTAATCTCAAATGTGGATTAAATTTAAAACATTACTTTCTAAAGTGCGTTTTTTTTTTTTTTTTTTTTTCATATTATATTGCTCTGTCTTTCAGTTGATAGAATGCAGATAGAAAGAAATTCATTTTAAATTAGTTTTTTATCTACAGAAATGGTCTCTATATAAACGTTCTCGCTGGTGTTCCAGAAGAAATATAAGTTACCAAGAATTACAAAAATTCGGTAGCAGATTTAAATAAAAAAAATCTATGAATTGTCACAAAATTATAATTAGTGTTGAGTAAAAATCCAAGGACGACAATCCGGAAGACTGTCACCGAACAGCAGAGATAAATTATCACTTCACTCTTAAGAAGCGAAAAAAAGATACAACAAAAACTTAAAATTTGGAAATTAAAATAGTTGAGAGATTCAACATTATAATAATTCATGAAGAAGTGTAACAAACCATTTCTCCTAACTCCAGTAAAATCATCTAAGAATAGTATGCACATCCTTCAAACTTATCACGAAATAGAAATGAAAGATTAACCGTGATCATACAACAATATGCATCAAAAACAAAACTTACAATTTCGTTTCTTGCAAAATTTCTCTTGCATCTCTGATAGGTACCCCCATCTTTTGAAGTTCTTCTGGAATTTGTAATTCCTGAGCTTGCAATCGTCCTTGCCTCTTCCATATTCTTTGGAAATGCCGGTGGTAATTTACTTGGCATAAAACGTTAGTAAAACGCATGGTATCTTTTGCTTTTAAAAACAATAAATATTTACTAAAGCATAAAACCTATCAAGTATACTGGTTATTGTCGGTCACAAGTGGAATGCAAATCTCAAAACATCGAACAAAGCCAATTCGTTTTTACAGGATCAGAATGGCTTGCTGCTTTTTTAATTTGTTTGTAGTTTTTGTTAGAGATAGGAGTAGAGTTGAGAGAATTTTATTCTTGCTTATTACCTAACATCTGTCAACGCTCCTGGTGGACACATTTCGAAAGTAAATGACAGATTTTCAATCAAATTGTTTTACAGCGTATAATCTAAAATAAATGTTGAAATGCCACAGTTTTACTATGTGAGAACATGTAAGATTTGGGAAATAGAAAAAACAATAAAAAAAAAAATAAAAAAAAAAATAAAAAAAAAAAAATAAAAAAAACACTTTTGGGGTCTGGAACATCGCCCAACTTTCAATAACACTATAATATTGGTCATTGCATCATATTTTATCGTTTTCATATTTTCACTCATTTAGATAAAAATGGCCAGTTTGATGATATTTTTACATAGGCAAAGAAAAATAAACGCCAAGTTGGCGAAATTGACGATATTATTCGACATTACATTGTTCTTTCATGTGCATGAAACAGAAAAAAATCAATCGTTGAGGGGCGATGCTCAAAGGCAGAGAGCTCTGCAATAAAAGCACTCATTTATCAACTTTTTACATTTTTACCGCATTTCTACTGGGATTTCGAAGGTGGGACGATTATAAACATCTGCATAGGCATTAGCACAGATATTTTAATCAAAATCTTTGAGCCGTTTCTTAGCAAATGCTGAAAAACATGTTTTTTTTCATGATTTCAACCTTATACTCATGTAGTGATTTGCATGAGAGGGTAGTCGAACCAGGGATTCCTAGATCGGAAGACAGGCGCGCTAACCTTTAGGCAAAAGTGATCACTGGTGCCTAGGTGTTGTATCTGTCATTTATACACGAAACCATCACACTTACCAACCCACTCACAAAATTTGAACATCGTATATCAATTTGTTCTGGAGTTATGCTGACCACGTACACACCAGACAAACAGACAGACATTTTTTCTAGACAACTTTTTTGAAAACAGGGTATTTCAAAACGGGGAGAAATGTAAAAAAAAACTTTTTCTTTGTGACCGAATGCTATATGCTTTCATTACCCTATGTAAATAGAATACTGCACATTCTAGTAAATTGGGACACACGGGGTCACGTGATGGTGTACCTTTTTGGCCACAAACTGCGCGCGCATGCAGTCACGTGACATGTTTACTTCCGGAGCAATACTGGAAGATAAATACTTTAGGCGGCAAACCGCTGTTTCAGATCTTTTGTGTATATAATTTTTGTTCTCTGACGCTCTTTGACCACGTTTGTTCCAAAACGTATGGTTTTTTAAAAGATAATTTTCTGATTTGCTTCCATATTTGTGAGATTTCCCTTATTATTTACTATTATATTTGTGTGATTTTCCATTATTATTTGCTTTAATTTTTGTCCATTTACACTATAAGCATATCCTTTCTTTGTGGTTAACTATTAACCCTATATCGCATTGTTAACCCTATCGACATACAGCATATATAATTTTTTGAACGTTTGTTAGACAAAACGTTTTAAGCATTTATTTACTTTGTTATTATTTGTAGAATTTAGAAATTACTTATAATTTTTTTGCATTTGCTTTAGAAGGAAAGAAAATTGTTTGATTTGCGTTTTTGATCAAGAACTTAAGTGTTTTTACAATTGTTTGCCTTTGTTATTTGCTTGAGTTTAGTTATATTTTGTTCTGTTTTTCAGTTTTCCTTAAGATGAGAATTCTCGTAATAGGCGATTCCATTGTTAAGAATCTGAGGTTATTCTTGACTGAGGGGTTGTTTGATCACGAGGTAACTCTCAAGGCTTGTCCAGGTTACACGATTGAAGGGTTGACAGGTGTAATTTCCTCTTTGGACAACCAGTACGACTGGGTTTTTGTGCATGTTGGTACAAACAATACCTATCATGATCACACTGAGACCATGTTAAAAAAGTATGGTTGCCTCTTTGAGGAAATAGTGTCTTTAAACCCTGACGTCAAAGTTGTTGTTTCAGGTATCTTGCATCGTAAGCAGAACCAGTTTGAACAAGAGGTAGGTAAAAAAGCCCGGTTTGGAAATCAACTTCCTTCCTTAAATGAAAAGATTGAATGCATTAATTCTAGGCTGGAGAGGCTATGCCAAGGTCGAGAAGCATTTTTTTATTACAGGTTGCATGACCCTATCTTGGGGAGGGACGGTCTTCACCTTGGACCACGTGGCCATCCGCAGATGGGGAACGACATCGTGAGGGCACTAAAGACGTTAATAGGTAAGGAACTTAAGAAGGTATGTAATGTCCCTCTTTTTCTTTCTCCCAGGATTTTTCCTTCTTTACCTTTAGAATGTTCTCAGCCGTCCTTTACAACTTCCTTTCCAAAATCTTTTTCTTCGTTGTTTTCTTCAAATGCTCCTTTCCCTCTTGGGCCTCTCTCTTCTAAGCTTTCTGCTTCAGCTACTTCTTCTAAGCTTTCTGCTATAGCTACTTCCTCTAAGGTTTCTGCTTCAGCCACTTCTAAGTCTAAGATCTCTACTTTTCCTTCTGCTACTTCTAAGCCTTTTGGTTCAACTCCTTCTTCTAAATCTTATGCTCATGCTCTTACTTTGAAGCCTTTTGCTTCCACTCTTACTTCTAAAACTTATGCTTCCGCTCTTACTTCTAAAACTTTTGCATTCACTCTTGCTTCTAAAACTTGTGCTTCCTCTCTCCCTAAGCTTTCTGCTTCAGCCACTTCCTCTAAGCTTTCTGCTTTAGCTACTTCCTCTAAGGTTTCTGCTTCAGCTACTTCTAAGTTTTCTGTTTCAGCCACTTCTAAGTCTAAGATCTCTACTTTTCCTTCTGCTACTTCTAAGCCTTTTGGTTCTGCTCCTTCTTCTAAATCTTATGCTCATGTTCTTATTTCGAAGCCTTTTGCTTCCACTCTTACTTCTAAAACTTATGCTTCCGCTCTTACTTCTAAAACTTATGCTTCTGCTCTTACTTCTAAAACTTATGCTTCCGCTCTTGCTTCTAAAACTTTTGCATTCACTCTTGCTTCTAAGCCTTTTGCTTCCTCTCTCCCTAAGCCTTTTGCTTCCTCTCTCCCTAAGCCTTTTGCTTCTTCTCTCCCTAAGCCTTTTGCTTCTTCTCTCCCTAAGCCTTTTGCTTCCTCTCTCCCTAAGCCTTTTGCTTCCTCTCTCCCTAAGCCTTTTGCTTCCTCTCTCCCTAAGCCTTTTGCTTCCTCTCTCCCTAAGCCTTTTGCTTCCTCTCTCCCTAAGCCTTTTGCTTCCTCTCTCCCTAAGCCTTTTGCTTCCGCTCTCCCTAAGCCTTTTGCTTCCGCTCTCCCTAAGCCTTTTGCTTCCGCTCTCCCTAAGCCTTTTGCTTCCGCTCTCCCTAAGCCTTTTGCTTCCGCTCTCCCTAAGCCTTTTGCTTCCGCTCTCCCTAAGCCTTTTCCTTTCCCTTCCGCTCCCCCTAAACCTTTTCTTACTCCTTCTGCTCTTTCTTCTAGAGCTTCTGCCTCTTCTCCAAATCCCTTTTCTTCCTGTAAGTCTTTTGCTTCCAACTCTTCAGCTTCCTTGTCCAAGCCTTCCTCTTTGGCTTCCTATTCTAAGCCTTTGCTATCTTCTGCTGCTTCTAAACTTTTTCCTTTCACTGTTGAATCTGCCTTTCCTACTGACTCTTCCGACATGGTTTACAGTATCAAAGTAGGCAATCGGTTTTCAGTGTTGGAAAATGAGCCGTCTCTCTGTCATAAATCATTTTCTTCTCCTTCAACTAAACCCCAAAGTATGGCATTTCGGGTAAAGGTTGATGACTGTCATTCAATCACTGAAGTATGTAATTTCGAACCATCAGTAGAAAAAAATTATGATGTAACTGGTGGTGCAAAAATTAAAATTACTTATCCTAGACAGTGCTTGGAATGCAAAGAGTATTTTCCTACTAAAGATACTTATAATAAACATGCACAAAAAGCTCTGTGTAAATCGAACCAAATGGAAGTATTTAAAGTTTCATATCCTAGAAAGTGTTCCGAATGCTTAAAATCCTATGCATCTAAAGCATCATTCTCCAATCATAAGAAAAAGTGTATCAAAGAACAAATACCTGTAAATTCCCTGGTTTCTTCAATTAGCATTAATAATTTAGAATGTTATGGCACTGTCTTGATAGAATCTCCTGACAACAATACATTATTAACAACTCTTTATCCAAGTTTAAAAGCTGATGTTCAATGCCTAGCACATACAAAAGTAGATTCTGAAACAGTCTCTGAAGTTTACCGACAAACTTGTAAGCAAAAAAGTTTTTTTAAGTCGACCTATCCTAAAAAATGTGAAACCTGCACTAATGTTTTCAAAAATCGAAAGGCATTTTATAATCATAAAAGTAAATGTTCTATTAATATGTACAAATTCAACAAATGCTTTTATCCTACATGTGAAGAATCCTTTAGACAGCTAGGGCGCTTGAATAAACACTTATTAGAGAAACACAATTTGGGGAGCATGAAAGTTTTAACCTTTAATTCTGTTGATACCTTTTTAGTTTGGTTGGATTCTGAAGGTACTTCTACCTACAGTTCGTTTAAAAAGTTAACTGGGATTAAGATTAGTGGGTCAAAGAAACTTCACTATTATTCCTGTCAATTCTATGTGTCTCCTGCATTACAAGCTAAACGTGTTAAAAGTCATTTTCGTAAAAATCAAAAAGGTACTATACCAGTAGATATCAATTGTCCAGTTAGGATGTATGTATGTGAAGAGGTAGGTACAGTTACTGTTTATTATTTTTCAAAACATAATCACCACATTGGTATTGAAAATTGCATATACCAACCTCTAAAACTACATTTCAGAAATTCAATAAATCTACTGCTACAGTTAAAAGTTCCAATTCAAGAGATTCAACGTCTATTACGAGAAAATATGACTCATCGTTGTAACCGTTTCACACAGCCTACAAAGGAAACCTTAGCTAGCCGCAAATCAATTCAAGCTTATGCAAGACGAATACACACTTCTTTGCACCCAGAAAATGATGCTCTTTCTGTTTGTATGATAGTGCAAAATCTAAGTAATGAAACATATGACCCAATTTTAATATTTAAACCTTTCAACTCGGAGACGTTATTTGGTCCAGACAATCTTGACACATTGCCAGATTCAAATGGTATTTTTGCATTAGGTATTCAAACAGAAGCACAGAAAGAAATGCTGGTTAAGAATTCCCATAAAACGCTTTGCATTGATGCTACTTTTAATACTAACCAGTATAATTTTTATCTCATTACTATTGTTATTCCTGATGAATTTGATCAAGGTTATCCAGTTGCTCATTTTATTACAAATCGTTTAAATTATTGTATCATGGTTTGCATGTTTACCAGTTTAAAATTTAAAGTACCTGAATTAAAAGTACATACGCTAATGACTGATGATGATACATTCACATATGAAGCGTTTGAGACAGTCTTTGGGCCAGATGTTAGGCATTTTTTGTGTCAGTGGCATGTTTTACGAGCTTGGTTACGACAAATTACATTAAGAGGGTTACCTCAAGAACTTAAACAGGAGATTAAAACAAAGTTAAAAGAATTATTGTATGAGAAGAGCATTGAAACATTTTATATCCTTCTAAAACAATTTCCAAAGTTTAGTTCTAAATTCCAAACATTCCATGATTACTTTCTTAATACATACCATCACAGGCATGAATTATGGGCAGGATGTTTCCGTTCCTCACCATTCCCTTCCTTTACAACAAATAACTATTGTGAGTCATTTCACAATCAACTAAAAACTGTCTATTTAGAACGCAAATACAATAGACGATTAGATGTCTTGTTACTCAAGCTACTGCAGATGGAAGAAGACCGTTATTTGAGTCATGAACAAAAGAAGTTAACTAATTTCCCCATAGCTTCTAAACAAAATAAGATTTCAAAAGTAACACATAGTTGTGGGAGAAAGATACCCGATGAGCATGTTGCACATCAAAATGATTCCTGGTTAGTTAGTTCTCAATCAACCAAAAGGAAATTCTACATAATTAAACAAATTTGCACAGCATGCCCAATAATTGATCACTGCTATTTCAAATGTAATGAGGTGACTTGCAAATCTTTATGCAGCCATATGTATACTTGTACTTGTCCAGCTGATAGCAATTTATGCAAACACATCCACAAGGTGCACTCCATGTCGGTCCGCAAACATCCAGAAAGCACCACGGATAATTTGTTACCTATGGAACCATCAGAAATAGTTATCCAAAATAATATACCATTGTGTAAATATGTTGGTGTACCATCTGCTAGGCCAGTTACTAAGGAACAAATATTAGATGAGTTTGATAAACTGTTGTCTGAATTAGCAAGCTGTATGAGAGTTCCACAAGTACAAGATGTTATGCTAAAACCTACAATGGCATCACTAAGATCGTTAATTTCTAGTTGCAAGGGTGTTGCCAATTTAAAAGATATGGTAAAAGATATTCCCCATTCTAAAGTTGCACCCAATCAAAAGCTTGCTCGTCAAGTAGATTTCTTCAAAAATAATCCAAAGAAGAAGAAGTCGAAAACAACAAGAAATCAATTGCATTCTGAAAGCCACAATTCAAAAAGATGTTTAGATTTGGAAAGCATTGATGAGGTTAAGTATATTATTCCTCCTACTAAGCGATTTAAATGTTCAACTATTGATAAAATTCAATTGCCCACTAAACATACAGAAGAAAAAGTTGCTGAATCATTTTCTATGGAGTTAAAAGAATCTGATTGTCCAAAAACTGTAGGTATTTATAACCTGAGTTATATTTGTCTTAAATCCCTTGATCATTGTATTGATACTAAAAATTTTAATTTACTAAAATTAAAAGATCCTCAGTTTGTTTTAGGATGGTTGTATGATGAAATTGTTGATTCATTTATATACATGTTATGCAACAACAAAGTTATCTTTTCATCCATGAGCTCAAGTATTTCTTTAATTCTTTGTTCAGGTACAAGTTCGTTTGATTTTGAGCTTCTGACAACAGTTATATTTTTTCCTGTTTGCATCAATGATCACTGGATTTTAATAGTGGTGAATAAAGTAAATAAAGTTATTGAGGTGTACGATTCAAAGCCAGGTACTAATTACCAAAACTATTTAAATAATTTCAAGGCTTCTTTGGAAAGAGGTGGCATAAGTAATTTGCATGAATGGAAAATAACTTACCCTCCTCATACACTGCAACAGGATTCCATCAGTTGTGGTGTATTTGTTTGTTATTATGTGCATCAAATTATACATGAGCATAATGTATTGACAAACTTTAGTCCAAGTCATTTTAGGCCATATATGTACCATGCTTTGTTGAGTGCAGTTCCACTAAAGTTTTGTAATGATGAGGATTACATATCTTGTAATACTAATCTGCACAATCTTGTTTTTACAAATGATCTACAAAATGACTCTACTATTCTTCAATTTCCCAAAATAGATAAAGACAATGTTTTGAATGATGTAGTTACAATAAATGGAACTAAAGTTACTCAATATATGTTAAAATCTTTAGATCCAAACCCTACTTCCAATGAAGAAATAATTTTGATATTGGCTTCACCTTGCTTCAAACGGGGTTGGTTGTACAATTCAATAATTGATGCGTTTATTTATACAATAATTAAGCACAATCCTAGAATACAATCAATTAAATCTATAATTTCAGCAACAATGCCAAGCAAATCAGCCTTTAAAAGTCATGTTTTTGGGAATGATCTGGGGAAATCCAAACTTTTATTAATTCCTATTAATTTAAATTCTCATTGGGTGTTGCTTATGGCCTTTTTACAGGAATATAGATTTGAATTTTATGACCCACTAAATAATCATATTAGTCCAAAATTTCAGAAGACTATTCAAAACTGTACTTTATTGCTTAATGAATTGTTAAACAGTTCATCTAAATGGTCAATTGAGACTCCCCCTTGTGTACAACAAGTAGATAGTTATAATTGTGGTGTATTTATATGTTATTATGCAAAACAAAGAATATTAAGTAATTCATTAACTGCTAAGTTTAGTACACAATGTTTTAGAAGGGAGATGTATAAAACGTTAACAGAATACCAGTAATAAAGACATACTATTTATAATAGAGACTTTTCTACCCAAGCGTTTGTTTAATTTTGATTTTACTGTAGTGTTAGGCTCTTATCAGAAATAAGTATTTATACATGTCAAAAAATTACGCTTGTCAATATCTTTCGGTAACTTAACTCGGTTTTGTTGCATAAGAAACAGGGAAGTGGCTGACACCTGGATTAAAAACTAAACCCCTGTTCAATCTTATGCAATGAGTTAACCTCCAGGTGCCAGGCATTTATGCCGTCAAAAGCCAATCAAAAATATTAATATACATAATTTAGATAGCTGAATTGTAGTTTTTATTTTCACAGACATTTTCCCTTTTGAAGATGCCTTGCTGCCCTTCATGGTCTTATTAAAACTTGATAAATTAGTCACATAAGGTAACCTAGCACAGCTTGAAGGAGCCACCAATTTCTGTTGTGGACTGGCCTACAACCCAAGATAGCGACTCCTGTGCACCATTCTTATGACTAGATCATGTTCGTAGTTCCTCAAGATGCCGCCACCACTGTATTGCAGCCCAACTTTGTGTGCCTAACAAATCTTATTTACAAATAGCTATCCTTGATTGTACAATTTAAAAAAGATTGGTAATATTAATCTGTGATTTTTGCAACACTTCTATCATATTGATTCTAAATTTAAATAGAAAGTCTTTAACAATGTTTTGAAGTATATTTTTAATTAAGTATTCCATTCTATGCTTGTAGAATTTCAATTACTATTATATTAGTACCTAATTAGGAATGATTTGTAGAAGTATAGTTAGTATCTTGTTTGTTTTTGTGAACTATAATACCAATAAAATTACAAACATATAAAAAGATGTCTTGTGGTAATTGCTTTCTTTATTATTGTTTATATGTCTAACCATTGTAAATAATGTGAATAAATTGGCTTTATTTGAATATAACCTCGAGATACATTATGCTCATGTAAATGTATTTTTATTCAAAAGTTGAATATTTCATTAATTGAATAAGTTTTACTATAGAAAAAAGCTCACTTTGAGTTGGGATCATTCTTTATGCAATCAAATACAAATGGAAAAACTAGAACGATTTGCAATATGTTAGGAAGACAAAGGAAAAAATTCCAGTGAACATGGTCACTTCTACCAAATTGGTACAATTGTGCTATCTTTTATTTCAATGTTGTAGGTCATGGATTCTTGTTTTAGTTTTTTCCTTAAAAAATTATGTTTTACCTAATACTATATTATTACCTCATTAAAATTAACGTTTAATTAAAAGAAAATCTGTCAAATATTTATATTCTAATGTAATACTACTACCTGTTTTTAATTCAATCAAAATACGTGAAAAGTTGAGAAAAATCTTAAAGCAACTGACTCTTAATAGAAATAGCTTTATTGAACAAAATATAATTACTTTTACGACTTCCCCTTTTTATTCAAATTTAAATAGTGCAAATGACAAGTGTCCTAGTTAACTTTTTCTAGGAACAGGAATTTTTGGTATGAATACTCTAGGATAGGATACCTATCTTTATATGATAATCATATTTAACATTTAGGAATGAGTATCTGGCATAAAAGTCAGTGATAAAAAAAAATATCTAAAGAAAGTGATAGTTTAAAACACTTTTTACTGATAAAAGTTTTTTTACTGCTGTGAGAATCATCCTTAATAGTAGGACTGAAAAACTTAATATTATAAAATAATGTTGATAATATATATTTAATAGAAAAATTCAACATCCATTTATTACAATTGATAAACATTTTTCTTGTTTTAATTAGTTGTCAACAACCCAACTTGATTTCACTTAAATTTGTGTGCACATAAAAGACCCTCCCCCCCCCCTCAAAAAAAAGTCGTTCAATATGTAATACAACACACAATATTTGGAAGGCCTCTGCATAAAGATAATATGAGCTTTGGTTAAAATTATTTGTAAAGTTTCGATATGTGGTATTTTTTCAATTTAATATGAGCTGGCATAAAATTAGTAAAGAATGGGTATAATGAAAGCTAGAATGTTCTACTTGCTAATATATGAGGTGGAGGATTTGATTTAATAGATTAATTCAAAAAAGTAATTGGGCAGTTTTCTTGACCTATTTAGTCGCAGCCAATGATTAATTTCTTGAAATCGTTTGAGTAACTTCTTTTTTCAGAATAAGGTTTGAATTTTGTCACTGTACCGTTGAGTAGAGTTTTATTACTCAAGTGCGAAGACTGGTTACGGTAAGGCATTCCTTGACCAAGGCCCCAATTAAAGCTTTAAAAAAATTAAAAGGGGTAAATTTACTAATGAACTTTCTAATCTATATTGCAAAACTTCTATTTTATCCAATCAATTCCATGTTTCCTACACGCTCGCGAATTTCGTGATGTATGTATTGTCCCGTTTACGGATATTTATTTTCTATTCCAAATTTTTTAACATTGTAACCATTACGGACTCGTTATACAATGGGAAGGACATACCCTTTTGGCTCAACTAAAAAGAGAACAAAATGAGAAACACATTAATACTTCCTCTCGCAACATTCAATCACAGCAATTAAATGTACTATGGATTGGTGTAATTTATCGTTTTCGTTATCTATTTTCATTGCGTTTTTGGCGATATTTTTGAGGACAGAATGGAAAACGATTTAAGTACCAAAAAAATCGAAAATCCTTTTTTTTACGGAAAAATGTTCTAAAGACCAAGTTAAACAAAGTGGAGAACGCCCGAAGTGCGAACTCCAGTGGCAATAGTTGAAATTCATTCTGAAGTATATACTTTACCATTGCCTTAAATACCAGATACGATCATTTTTCGGCTCTCCTGAAATTTTTCTTTTTTAAGCTTAGGTCGTTTTCCATTTCTAGTCCTCAATTATTGCATTGGTGGTCGTTTACGGAAGGGACATCCTTTTCACGCCATTATTACAATTCTATTGAAATTTCGTAGGTGGCACTTTTAGAAGTGATTTAACAGCGATTTCCATCAAAATAGTTAGAGCCGTTTTTTGGCAATTGCTGAAAAACGTAAATTTTTCAATTACCTTATGCACATGTGTTGTATTTTAATTAAAACCTTAATGTCGGTTCCCATGGCCACCACTAATCCAAACACTAAAGTTGAACATCGTAGGTCAATCCATTCGAGAGGTATGCTGACCAGGTACACACAGACATTTTTCCCAACCATTTTTTTTAAACTCTGAGTTTTTTTTTATTTTAAACTGTCCAAAAACGAGGAGAAATGAAAAAAAAAATTAAAACCTAGGAGTGCGATAACATCGCGGACTGGATTTTTGATAACTCTTACACTAATCTTTCTTGTAAGTATCAGTAGAGAGGTGAGAAACTGTCGTTGATGGACGATGCTCGAAGAAAGAGAGCTCCATGCTAAATACATTAATTAAAAAAAAAAAAAAAATGTACACCTTATTTATAGCATTTTTAGGTGGTTGAGGTCGGAGGAGGTGATATTTTAAACGTAGCCATTTTGATCAAAAACATTGGCGTCGTTAATTAATAATTGCTGGAAAAAAAATGATTTTTACATGTTTTCCGCATGCGCAATATTCACGAAAACGTTAATGACTGATGGTCCCATGATCACCACTATGATAAACTATGCATCAAATTTCAACATTACAAGTCAATTATTTCGAGATGAGTTAGAATATTGTCTTGAAATCAGAATATGTTCCACAACGTGGAGAAACACACATTTTTTTTTAACCGAAAGCAATACTTTTATTACACTATATTAACATATGGGTAATTGAAAGTAATTAACCGAATCACTAGTAATTAGAAAATTTAATTTATATTTAAAACAAGTTTCAAACATTTTGTTTCGTTTCACCCCTTTGCAATTAGTTCTGCCGGTGCCCATGGGGATGCACTAATTATAAAAATTAGGATTGGTGTATATTAACTCCTTGTCTAAGGCTTATAGCCCTCGTGTTGCTGGTTGCTGACGGCGCAAGATAATCTGAAAACAACCAACCAACCTTGTCTAAGGTAAAAAAAAAAAAAAAAAAAAGTGACATATTATTTGAAGTTACCTCTCATTACACTTAGAATTCAACAAACGTATGTATCATGCAGTCAAACCCCGTTTACGCGAAATCGCTTACCATATGAAATCCCGTTTAACGCGAAGTAAAAGCAGTTCACCGAACTTAAAACTTAACATTAATTTATTTGTTTAGCCTGAAATTCAGTTAACTCAAACAATTTCGGTAGCCCAGTTGACATCGCGTTAACGATGTTGACTGCTAACTTTTTTTTTCCAAAATAAAACTCAAGGACACGTTTTGTTGTGACAACGCAAATTTCAGCTAACTTTGGAAGAAATTACTGAAGACAGTTTGTCCCTCTCACAATGTTTGAACTTTTAATTATCTTCCGATGGAGGTTTAGTAAATTTTTACATTCTTTTTTTGCTCTCTTATCCCTCCTTCTTCTCCAGCTTTTAGAGACATTTTCTTAAATATAAATATTACTATCATTAATTATCACGTTTGCTCTCACTTTAATTGAATACAATGTTGTAGTCTCATTGTTCTTTAAGCGACGAATGAAATTTAGGGGAAAACTTATCAAGTTCAAAACGTATAATAAATTCTATTTGATCCAGCTATATGAGGAATATTAATTCACACCTATCTTGTAATCTACAAAAACACGAACTCTTTTTCAATGAATTTATATAGAATAATTAATTTTTTTTTTTTAAAAAGCCAAATTGCCAAAGGTTCTCTTCTCGGAAAAGGGTAGGAAATTAAAATTTCTATCAAAAATTAACGCAACAATTATAAATAAACTTTTTTTTGTGTGTGTGTAAATAAAAAAATATCGAAAGATAAACAAAACAGACAGACATTTTAAAACAAATTTTTGCATGTCATTATTTTGAGTGCTGCTTTTTAGCCTTTGACAATATAAAGCACACGTGCCTCAAATATTATTAAACACCAGAAAGCGGCAAATTTTTACCCACAATTCCCAATCGTGGCCATCTAGGTACACTTCATACGTCACATCCGTCCAGTATTCCTACATTTGATGCCGTTCATGTAAATATATGGGTAATTGAAAACAAAAATAAGGCAGAAAGAAATTGTGAAAATCCACAACATGCTATTTGGAAATAGACAAAGGGTATGTTTACCAATAAAGCAAAAGTAAAGAGGGTTAAAAATTGGTTCTGGGACATGGAGGGTACAAGGGATGCACTTACCCCCCCCCCCCCTGTATTTTGAGAAATATGCTGTCTTTTTCTATCTGCAATTACAGAGCTGCAAGTTCAAGTATTTGCAAACACTTAAAAGAGGCGCGCGACCGACACATATGGCCATTCCATCAATAATCCGACACCCAAGTAGCACAGCAGTATTTGCCAATATCAGCCCTACATTGGCCAATCCCGATGTGGAATGGCGCAAAATCGGCCGTTCGATGCCGATATTGCCCAATCTCGCCCAATATTGGATAGACGATACTCAGACTAAGGAGACTGTTAGGATTTGATCTTGTTGTGAAATTATTTCCGGTTGCAATTTTTTTTAGAAATGTAGTATTATTAGAAATGATAAGATTCTGAATACTATTTTAGAAATTCGTTGAGCATTTCGAAGAATGACTTAAAAGGTTTTTGTTTTACTTTAGTATTTGCGTGTTTTTATTTTCATTAAAAAAAAAATCATCTTTACATGCCTTTTTTGCATTCTATCAGAGTACAGATGCAAATGGGGTTGAGAACCATTGGTTGCTCCCCTTATTTAATGGCATGGCTTTACATGAAGAGGCTAAAAGATTAACAGTGAAATTAAAAAAAAAAAAAAAAAAAAATGTCTCTTCGCCTTCATCATGGATTAAATCGGAAGATTTGTCCAATTTGGACTCTCGTAAGTTTTCTCGACTTACACACACCCCAGTCTTATTAATCCTTAGTTCAATTTCACCGTCACAAATATATTTGAGGGAAATTTTAAATGACCAACAAATTCGGAAAACAGAGGTAGCTTTGATTTTGACATTTTCGCAATAAAACGTATTTTTTACATTTTTAATGCTTATTCATGCAAATATGTTTTAAATTTACTTCGTGTAGAACTAAAAATTTTTGTTCTGCAATAGCATCCAAAATACTCTTTAGATGCAATAGGTTTGATTCAGTGTTTGAACTAAAAGCAATAAATTCAATCTGTGACTATCATTAATGGCTCTTAATAATCAAATTTCGAGGAAACCGTGGAGAAAACAATTAATTTCGTAGTGTATTTGGTCTACAGTGTAGCACACATCAGGTTTTGTGATGTTACTTTTACCTCTTGTGCAAATGGGAAGTCAATTAATTTGTGTTAATTTTAAAGTTTGATTCATTTTTCCCCCGATACTACTCCATTAGCCAGGTACCAGACAAAAACTGCCAAATTGTAGACCTAACTCCTCCATACTAAAAACCTTTAAATTATTTTTAATCCTTATAACAAACCGTAAACATTTAGGCATTGCAATACTTTTATCCATCATTTAAACGTGTAAACATTTAATCTTGGTGCCACAGCTATTGCCTGGCTGACAGAAAAGTACCACTTCTCCTTCACATTTTATGATAAACTATTGTTTCGGCGCGTTAAAAGGCATTGGAGGATCCAGCAATGGGAGGAGGGGGCAATCGCACCCTTCGCTATTCATGTACTTCCACACTGAACATTTTCAATATAAATATTCACATCCCAAAAAATAGAGATGAAAAAGCTGAGGATGAAGCATAGAGGTCGGAAATATTGAACAAAATAAATATCGATACCATATCGTTCATAAAAAAAATATCGATGTATCGATATATAATTTTTAAAATTTTTTTATTTGATTTTCAATTTTGCCAGAAACGAAGTTTTTCGGAACAAATTACTACTTTTCATTCTTTTTGTAAGGTGACTACTTTTCCAACTGGAATGGATGGAAAAGAAAAAGTTATATTATCGCTTAATTGGTAAAATAATTTTAAGAAAAATTTAGATAATTTCAACAACTTTTAATGGCAACGTTGAATATTTAGCATAATATTTTTACAATGTAAATAACTGAAAAATACTTTTTATTTTCAAAAGCTAGGGAAGTGCACCCCTTGGAACCTTCTTGTTGGCGCCATGATTATGAAGTGTATAGCAAAATATTGAACATTGGTGGCATTTTAACTGCCACTCAGCCAAGTTCAAATTTTAGTTTTGATGTTTTTGAAAAAGGAATAAAGAAAATCGAAAAAACACAGATAACTACAAAACGATCATTAAAAAAATAAAAGTGTTTGAAAATATCGATATATCGGTAACTTTTATCGATATTTTTAATATCGATATTTTAAAAAAAATATCGTCGTATCGATGTATCGCCGACCTCTAATTTAGCAAGAAAAAAAAGCAAATTATAGTTTGAAAATGTTCAATTGTGTATACGTATTCGTTGTTAGATTGTTCTGTCTATCATATTTAACAATAATTTATCCTGCATCAAATAGTTGTAGACAATTTTAATTTATCGTCGTAAATTTCCACGCAGCCAACCATTGTGTCGCCTTTATATTATTGAGACTTTTTACCTCTTTGTAACATATTCTGTATAATTCAAGTTAAGTTATCCCATGGTAAAGTAGTATAACTTAAAAGAAACGTTATTTACCTAAACTATTCAACAGCCACCGCCCCCTCCGTAATAAAACTCTTTATCCGCTATTGATTTAAGGGAATGTGATTTATCATTAAATGTTTTTTGGGTGAACCATAATCCCAGATAGCATTTTATCCTTTTAAAACCCTTGTCTAAACCTCTCAAGCGAAAAGGGAGTAAGGTTCAGATGACAAGGGAGTAACCATCATAAAACCTTGAAGAAAGGGTCCTAGTCTCCAGACGTCAAGCTTTTGGTAACCATTTCATGACCCCCTTTGCCACAAGGCTTTCGCCGTAAAGGGTATGTAAACCTTTTCGGGATGAGCTTGTCACAAGGTTTTCGCCGTAAAGGGTGTGTAAACCTTTTCGTGATAAGCCTGCCACACGGTTTTTGCCGTAAGGGTTGTATAAGCCTTTTCATAATAGGCTTGCCAAAAGGTTTTCACTGTAAAGGGTGTGTAAACCTTTTCACTCTGAGGTTCCCACCCTGTAGATATAGGAAAGGTTGCAAAAACTTTCCTTTATAAAGTATCATTTATCTTTTGTGTTCAAAAAGAAACACTTAATTGGGAGAGTTCCAATATTGTCGGAAAATGCTTTAAATTTAGTGGCTAATGAAAAATTAATATTTATTCTATAGGAATTTAATTACAATTTGCCTTTAATGGTATCAATCATAACCCAATTTATTGATAAATTTTAATTTATTTGCTAGGTAGAACTTACTAGAATAATAAACATAATTTACTTTTTTTTTGTAAAGAATTTAAAAAAAAATAAAGATTCAAAATTCAATAAAAAATTATGTATATATTATTAAAAAAATGCATTGAGATCTTAGTAGGTTGCGTTAGACAATTTAAATTGCATTAAAATTTGTTTTAAAGGGTTAATCCAAGCTACTTATAGTTTTATTATTAGAAACATATACAACTAAAAATGCATTTTTACTGATAATTCTTTTTTAGATAATTCTTTATTTTGAAGTAAACAAACACAAATGAGTTGCTTTTTCATTTTATACAAAGAATATAATTTAAACATGATTTTAAATATATACTACAAATATTTCTTCATTTATTTGCTGCATCTGACAAGAAGTTTCTGGAATATTCTTGAGGAAAACTAAAGGGAATCCCATTCATTTCTATCTGAAAAAAATAAACAAATTTAAAATCTTTAATAATAAAACAAGCTGTGTGTCTGTCTGTTTGTGGATCTGTTATAGAAACCTACTTAAAATTGGAGTAGAGCTCTGAAATTTTCAACACAAGAAGTTTTGACCTTCTAATTTATGAATGTCAAACAGAATGTAAAATTTTAATTAGTTCTTTTTTAATTAATATTTTAACTAACTTTTATTTTACAAAGTGACTTCAAATAGAGATACAGCTCTGAAATTTTCAACATAAGTAATTTTGGCCTTCTTATTGAACTATTGAAAAAAAGAATTTTAAATTTGTTGTTAGTTTTTTCTTTAATTAATTAATAAATATTTTACAAAACGGTTTCTAATAGAGCTACAGCTCTGAAATTTTCAACATAAGTAGATTTAGCCTTCTAATTGGACTTTTAAAAAACGGAATTTTAAATTTTTATTTAGTTCTTTTTATTTAATTAATTAATAACTATTCTACAAAATGATATCCAATATTGCTACAGCTCTGAAATTTTCAACATAAGTAGTTTTGTCTTTTATTTGGCCTTTTTTTGAAAAACAGAGTTTCAAATTTTTATTTAGTTCCTTTTTAATTATTTTTTTTTTTTTTTTTTTTTTTTTTTTTTTTTAAATTTATTAATATATATTTAACAAAACGATATCTAATAGAGCTGCAGCTCTGAAATTTTCAACATAAGTAGTTGTGCCCTCCTAATTGGACGTTTGAAAAACATAATTTTACATTTTTATTTAGTTCTTTTTTAATTAATTAAAAAATATTTTACAAAACGATTTCTATTTGGGCTACAGTTCTGAAATTGTCAATACAAGTAGTTTTGGCATTCTAATTGGACTATTGACAAACAGAATGTTAAAATTTTAATTTGATTTTCGATTGATTCTTTGAATTATTATTTTTTTTTTAACAAAAAGCGACTTCTAATAGGCCTAGAGCTTTGAAAGTTTCAACATAAATAGTTTTGGCTTTCTAATTTTGCTTTCCACAAATACGTGTTAAAATAATCTTAACCCCCTGAAACCTACAGCGCACGAGAACTATTTGTTCTGCAGAGGATTCTCGGGCGGTTTCGGGCGTTTTGGGATCTTCGAGGTTTGGGGGGTCTGGTCAGCTTCCTCACCTCCTGTGGTGTTGATTTATAGGGGGCAGTTCACTCCTGTCAACTCCGAGAAGCAGAGTCTTGTGGCGATTTTTTTTTTCTTTCTTTTGCATGGGACATTTGGTGTCCGATCCGAGCGAAGAAGTTCTGGGATGAGACGATCATTAATCAGGTAGTTGGGGAGGAGCCTTCGATACGCTCCATTTAACCTCATTAGAACCCTGGTCATGTAGAGACGCGTTTTGTATACATCCCCTCTTCCTCCGATCGCTCCAGAAATGTGTTCCAATACCAAAGAAAAGGCGCGGGGCGATTCTCTGCTTGACGCACAGAACAAAGGAACAATGATAGCAATGTTAAAAGTTTAAAGTTAGTCTTTGCTTTCTGAAATTATTCGTTCAGGACTCGGACAAAGTTTTAGATTATATATTCTTCTACTTCATATCTAATCAGCGAATGGAGATTTTTGTTGTATTGTCTTATAGTGCTATAAGAGTTTTTGTCTCAATTTGGTTCTTGTAAGAATAGCGGCATAATAAGTGGCAAATTGAAGAAGACGTAAATTTTCAAAATGATTGTAATGGTACCAGTTGTAAATTAATGAAAACCCATATATTATATATATTTTGATTAAAACATTTTGGCACCAGGAAATAGTTTCAACAAATGATCGGTTAAAATGGGATTTTATTAGTATTCCGAAGCGATTATAGAAGAATGTGTAATTGTAAAAGCGATCTTTTAGTGAGAATAACAGTCCCAAAATTTGTTAGTGACAAATGTCATCGGCATCAAATCCTATTTGCCAAGTTTCAGATCGATTGGATTATTGCAAGTGAGTTAAATTGGCCTCCGCAGAACATTTCTATAAGCAAAATATGCGGCAAACTACTTTTCAAAATTTAATCCTTAACTAGGGGTATGGAACATCGCACAATTTTTCAAATTCACTAAATAATACTGATCATTGCATTAAAATATGATACGGGATGTTATTTACCATTTTCATATTTTCACTTATTTAAAGACCCACCTAATTGGCGAAGATATTCGATAGACATTACATTGTCCTTTCTTGTGCGGGAAACAGATACAAATCAATCGTTGGTGGGTGATGCTCAAGGGCAGAAAACTCTGTTTTAAAGTAATTCATGATTATTTTTATTTTTTCCCCCTTTTAAAAAAACTTTTTACGCTTTTATCGCATTTGTACGGGAATTTAGGTGGTGGGGAAGTTTAGAACACGTAAGAGACATTAGCAGAGAGATTTTAATCAAAATAGTTAGGGCTGTTTTTTAGAAATTATTGAAGAACGAGATTTTTTCATGATTTTTCATTATTTCAATCTTATGAGCATGCGCGATTTTGACGAAAACCTAAATGGCAGGACCCATGGCCACCGCCAACCCATGTACCAAATTTGAAGAGTGTAGGTCAATTTGTTCGGGAGTTATTCTGACCACGTGCACACAGACAGGCATTTTTTTTTCTATACCACTTTTTTTTAAAAATATGGGTGATCCAAAAAAAAAAATTCAATCGAATGCTGTACTTTCATTACCCTATGTAAAGATATGATACGCAGATTTGACCGCCATCGACATACACAGCCAACCATCCACACACAAATTCGAAGTTATTATAAGGGATTTAAAAATGGATCTATTTTAACTTAATGTCAAAGCCAGAAACATATTTTGCCGTATTTCGAATAATTTCACGAGATTGAGTAGTTCTGATCGTTTCAAACTTAAATTCTATGAATACAGTTTAGATATAAGGTGAGTTAATAATAGCCAGGTAAGTTCAGATGGCTGCTTTCAAATGATGCTGATGATGTTGGATTCCGATTCTTTTGGAAGTGAGCATAATTTATCAACACATCATTTAAATGTCTTTGATAAATCAATCTTAAAAGTAATTTACTAGCTAATTTCAAATATTACAAAAGTGTTATTTCTAATACGGAAAAATCTTTTTAAAAAACGGTTAATTCTTTTAAAGGGGTGCAGTTACTTTTGAATTTTGAGTTTAACATACAACGCACCTTTGAAACAATTACATCCATACATTTCTAAACATGTATTTGTTAAAATTGCATTCCAAACCTCTCATCACACGGACATTCCTTTAGTTTGCAGTTTTAATTTATTAAATTTCTTGTATTAACTTCCGACTTTATGTGTATATTTATGTGTTTTGTTTGTCGATGGCAGGCAAATATTCGGAGGCCTAATTATGTGAGACTCTTTGACATTATCAAATCTGGCTGAAACTTGGCAGATAGATTCGATGTCGGTGACAATGCATTCTGTCCCATTTTGAAGGCTGTCACTGTCACTAAAAGATCATTTTTATGGAATGCTAATAAACCAACTTGCCATCATCCAATCGCATTGAAATAGCATTAAACCAATCATTGAAGAAATTCTTTCCTGTTGACAAAATAATTTTTGTATAAATAATAAAATTGTTTTGATCAGAAGAAATAAAAGATACTTGGATCTGAGTGCATAAATTCACATTCATTTTGAATGAATAAATTTTGAAAGGTAGTTTGCCACATATTTTGCTGATAGAGATGGTGTTAGCATCTAAATTTAAATTTTTAAAACAAGCACACGCTGGCAGCAGAAACGGTGCTATGTTAATGAATATAAAAATTGACTTATGTATACAAAGGATTTATATTAAAAACTTTGTTTTTATGGGTTATATTATTTTTACAGTCAAAAACGATTTTTTGTGAAGTGTTAGTTGCAAAATCGCTTTTTACTTAAAGAGCGCAAAAGGCTTTTTTTCCTAGAACATTTTATTTTTTAATAATATCTTTTGCGGAATAGGAAGGTTTATGTTCTTTAACTGATAATTTCCAAATCTCCCTTCTTGCTTATACCAGCAAAGAAATTGTTTTTTGATGGATATGCATTTACAAGATGATTCACCCTAATGTCACTAATTGTAGCTGGTTGTCTATAAATTCATATTTGATCTAGTTAAAACAACAATTGCCTTTGAATATAATTTCAGAGTTTTGAAGAATGATTTCAGCTAGCCTTCGTCAAGTCTAACAAGCAAATCTATCACAACGTTCTTACGCAGCTCGGTAAACCTTCTACTCGAGGTGATGTGTCAAAATTGGAAATGGACTGTTCCACAGGTTTTCTCGGCAGACAATTTTATAAATGATCCAAAGTGGACAACTTACAATAGTATTTACCTTTCATAATTCAATGTCAAGCGCAAGTCATTACTCCAGTCAACACACCTAAAAATCTAAAATCCTTTTGTTGTGGAAATTCACGCTTCAAATAACCGCTGGTGAGAAAACGGAATCGTTAATCTTAAAATAAATATCCATACCCCCTGGTCCCGAATGGTGTAAAAGGGTAAACACCATATAGGACAATTGAATTTTCTTTGGTTTACTTTTTCTTTTGAATCCGATAGGGAGAAGAAAGGGTTAAAGAGAGAGCAAGCTGTTTGCGTAAATTAAAGAACTTTAGGCTGAAAATGTTACTGGATTTGATATTACCAGGGCTCACACTCAAATCACAGAATGAAAATCACTGGCTTTTCAATGACTTTTATGGATCTAAATAATGTTTTTAATGACCTTTGAAAATTTGTTTTCGTGCATCATGTCGATATATAAATTTTTAATAGAATATATTATACCAGAAAATTTACAAGTTGGCGCATGCGTAATAAAATATGTCACAGAATTCTGATAACAGTGCGGACAAGTGGTGGTCACGCGGGGATAGCAAGTCTGAGTAGTACTATTATAAAATTTGCGGTTGGCACAACAGACGCAAAAATTAAGGACTTTTAAGCACCTCTAAGCATTTTCAAGTACTTTCAAGGCCTTGAAAACAAGTTCAAAAATATTAAGCTCTTTTAATAACTTTCAATGACCGTGGAAACCCTGATTACGTTAAAATGGAAGATTACATTAGAAAAAGATTCTAACTTTCGTAGTCAGCAGTTAAGAGATTCAAAAGAATTATTCCTGCGATTATTAACATCCTAATCAATTATGGATTCAAAATTAAACCTTATCAATTATGGATTACTAAAAATGAAAATCAAATATTGAATTGTGTAGCTGAACTTATGGAAAATATAAACTTTCTTTATTTTTATTTTTCACCCTTCTTATATATTATATTTATAAGAACAAATTGCTTTTTCCAGAGAAAAGTAAAATAAATTTATTGATTTTGATAAATATTTTGGTAATCGTTGTGGAAAAAAACCCTCCCTTTTAGAGGGCCTCATGAGTTGATTTCTTTTAATATTATTCTTTATTCTTTACCATATAATGTTTATGTAAGTGTTTACTGATAGAATTAAAGCGTTAACAAAATTAAAATCGGAAAAAATACAAATTCAAAGTTGTGTCGGCTAAGAATATTTAATCCCTTTTAAGGCATCTATGTAGAATCCAATAATAAATTTAGACGTTATCAAGCGCAAAAACTACACTAGGACATTGATGCGCCAAAACAACGTGAACCGTACACAGTCTGGAAATGGTGTGTCTTTCAGGGGTTTCCACTTTTTTTTACTCTGAAAAGTTCTGCTTGTTCTACATTTTTTTTTTTTTTAATTAGACTTTATAGGCCTTTATCAAACTAAACTTAACTGTAGCCCCTAAAAAAAAATAATCTAACTCCACCATTGTTCTGTGCACACATTAGTACACCATTATATTTTTATTCCACTATTTTTGTAGTTGAAAACAAAGCTATGAATGTTTTCCTCTTTTTGACATTTTGACTGTTTTCACCCATGGTCTTTGAAGAGGAAAATGTCGCGCATTTACGCATCAAGAAGGAGAAAATCCGAAAAACTCTCTGACAATCAACGCAATACTATCTGTCTACTAATTAATTTTTGTAAGACAATTTTGGTAAAAATCATTTGAGAGAAAGCATACACTTTTTACAAAATGATACTTGTTCTGAACAGATATTGTAAGAAATTCTTTCAATTGTCTGTCAAATAAATCGAATTTTAAAACTCAACAAAACTGCACATTATGAAACATTAAAATACAGTTGTCTTAAAAACACGAAGCGTCATCGTCCGTATCTGTAGTTGGGTTGTCCATCAATAAACATAATATTTGAAGTTTAAAAATACTGTTTAATATGTACATTGTACATACTTAAGGAAGCCTTTTTTTTACAAAGACAACTTATCAGTTAAGAATTTAACTTATTAAATTGTGCTATTAAAGAAAAAGTGACCTTCTATTGTTGGTGAAATTAAACTTCCTTTACCGTCTTAATTATCATTTAAAACAAATTAATCGAAAATATATAACTTCAATTTTTAAAGCAAATTATTAATTGTTTAAAATATAAATTTCTGTTCGAGTTTGAAATCCCTCGTTGAGATCTTAAGATGAATCAAAGTAGGTACGTAATGATATGTAGTATAACTAAGTATTGTGTCTTTTAATTGACTAATTATAACTATATATTAGGATGGTCTATGTAAGGCGTCAAAAACGAAATTTCATCTGATTTTAACTCTCACCCCTTCATTCCTTTCGTTTTGGTCTATCTTGACAGTGTGCCAAATTTCATTTCAATAATATATTAACCCGTGTCGCAAATATCCTGAAGTTGTTAAAAGATTACTAAAATTGAAATTGTTTGAAAAAAATAAATATTAAATTTCTTCGGCTTCAATTTCATACCCCCGAATATTTTTTCTTTTGACCTATTTTTGTAGAGAACCAAGTTTTATTATGATAAATTAGTATTAACCCTGCTAAATTGATATTGAAGTTTGTAAAAATAAAAACAGAATTGACAAAAATGAACGAACATATTCTAAAAGTTTTATTTCCTAAATTTAAAAAAGTTGCAAAATATTGATACAATTTAACTAACAAAATCTAACATTTAAACAACAAAAATGTCAGATTTTTAGCGGTATTTTTTTTTTTTTTTTTAGTAATGCCTCATATTTTACAATATGTGTAGTACTGCTTGCAGTGATCGTCCACACGTTGATCGTTGCTGCATACATTAATCACTTTTCATTTACAAAAATGACCACAATAATATTTTTTATAGTCAAAGGTAAAAAATGGGGGTAAGAATACAAATTTTGTAAGTTGGAAAATAAGGAACACCCTGCGCTGTACAGTAAAATGCAGTTATGTGATGCGAACTTCCATTTTCCTTACGGCACAGCTTAATCTCTTTAAATTTTCAAAAAATTGCTTACAATAATATTTTTATTGCCAAAGGGAAAATAATTGGAGGGTGAGGAAAAAAGAAATCTGAAAGTTAAAAAAAAATAAGGACCACATATATGCCGTAGTCCCTTATTACAAATTTTTCTGTTACACTTTCTAGGCCATTTTGTTGCGATTTAATTGCAAAATCTGAAATATGATAAGAATAGCTATTTGATATGCATACAACTGATACCATTACAATCACTTTGAAAACTTACGTCTTCAATTTTCCACTTATTTTGACGCTATCCTTACAAGAACCAAATTGAGACACAAACTCTTATAGCACTATAAGACAATAAAAAAAAAACCTCCATTCGCTAATTAGATATAAAGTCACAGAAATTTACGGATTGAGATAGAGCATGTAAAATATGTTATGTTTCAATTCTTCGTCTTTCTGAAAAAGGTAAAGAAGTCCAACAAAGAGGCAAATGAGTTGAACTGCCGACCGCTGAACTTTTTTAATTGGAAGGTCCTTGTAAAGAAACTTATTTTTAAAATCTAAAACTTTGTCCGAACCCTGAACAAATAAGTACAGAAAGCTAAGACGAACTTTTAAGATTGCTACTCTTTGTCCTATGTTATGTGCGGTCAAGCAGAGAATCGAGTAGCTCCTTTCTTTTTGTATTGAAAAGTAAGCACAGTCCTGGAGCGATCGCAGAAAAGGGACCGTACACAAAGTGCATTTCAACGTGACCAGGGTTCTAATGAGGTTAAATGGAGCGTATCGAAAAATCCTCCCCAACTACATGATTAACGATCGTCTCAACCCAGAAGTTCTTCCCTCGGATACACAACCGGGACATTTAGTAGAAACTCTTTCCGCGCGGGAACTTTTACTAGAGAATTGCCAAGTTTTACAAAATAATTTGCGTTTTGGTTCGCAACACTTTAAATACATATGAAATAAACCATGCTATTGATATTGTTAAATAAAATTATAATATTTAGCTAAACTTCTTGAAGAAATTAATTATTTCGTCAAGACAGATCCCTCTATAAATTGTTTTAGTCGCATACAGCTGCGAACTCAAATATTTGTGAATTTTTGACTCATTTTCAAATGACGTTATTCTTTTTTTTTTTCGCGAGACATAATTATATAACCCATGAAAACAAAGTTTTAAATATTAATCCTTTATATACATCGCCAATTTTTATATTCATTAACACAGCGCCGATTCTGTTAACAGCGTGTGCTTGGTGCTTGTATCTAATTTTAAATATCAAACACATTTATATCAGCAAAATGTGTTGCAAACTGCGTTTCAAAATGTATTTATTAGAAATGAACGTGCATTTATGCATTCACATCCAAACATCTTTTTTTTTTTTTATTTTGATTAAAACAATTTTATTATTTATTTATTTAAAAAAAATTTGGCAATATCAAAGAGTTTCAACAATGATCGGCTTACTGATATTTTAGCGCGATTGGATGAAGGCAAGTTAGTTTATTAGTATTCCGTATAAGCAACTTTTTAGTGACAATAACAGCCCCAAAATGTGAAAGAATGTATTGCCATCGACATCGAATCTATCTACCAACTTTCAGCCCGCTTGGATGACGGCAAGGTGGGTTAATTAAGCATCCGCAGACTTGCACTCTATCGACACTCACACAAAATCGAAGTTAATTTAAAGAATTCAAAATACATCCTTTATTGAAACTTTAATGCCTCTAATACGTACGTTATTGAAATATTCGATTTTTCTTAGATGCTATTTTATAATTTTAGGTGAAATGAAAGTACTCCCCTCGCTCGATAAAAGTTTAACACTCCCTGTTTCACCACGATTAATAATTTGGTATTGAAGATCTGAACAAATAAAGGATTCTACTTACGTAGGATTGCTTAGCCATATGAAGTCCGTGGCGTATACAGGGAGGAGGCTGATAGGGCTACAGCTCCCTGAAAATTGAGAAAAATTATATTTCCAAGTGTAATGTAACAATTTTTGTAAATAGTTAATACTTAATATCCTCATTTAACTAACTTTTCGAGTCAGTCCTTTTTTCAAAATAACTATAACAACGAGAAATGAACACAAAAATACAAGTACATCTATTTCATTTCAAACTCTTCCGATTTTACATTTCTTTCTCATTTCTATATGCTGGGGTCATGACGTCCTTCAGATGGTCAGAGCAGAGAAAACTTACTGGTTCCCTGAAAGAGCATGCGTAGACACAAAGACTTCTCCTTCCTGATACCAATAATACAAATCTGCCATAGAAAATCTGGTAAAATTTTATGAAAGAGGTTTTCTTGGTTTTCAAAACATCATCGAAGCAGATTAGGAAATATGGAAAACAAAATACAGGGTTACTAGAAAAGAATAATTCATTTTCAAAACCCGACTTATTCAAAAGTATTATACTTACACATATGATTGGTACAAGAAAACAACCGCAAAATATTTAAGTTTTATGCTCCAGGTGGTGCTCAAGTTTACCCGATTTATTCAAAAGTATAATACTTTTGAATAAATCTTGTTTTGAAAATGAATGATTCTTTTGTAGTAACCCTGTAGAAAGGTTTTCTTGATGCTTTCGCAGAATGTTCTGTAGACATATTTCCGAATATACGTCACTTAATAAAAAAAAAAATGTATTTTACCAGTTTCAATTGAAACTTCTGAGCTTTCAACTTTGTGATCATTAACATCATATTAAGAAATTCTATGAGCAAAACAAGGTTGAACAGACTGGCACTTTTTGTCAATTCACAACAACATAAAAATTTGGTTTCGGTAGCCAATGAAATTGCCTTGTTTAGGGGATTTAGAATACACCAATAAACAGTGTTTACATTATATCATAACAATATTTAACATTTAATAAATTTCACTGTATACACCAGCGTTGATTTTTTAACATGTTACTTCTTGCGTTGTTTGTATTATGTGTTTACATTGATTTTATTTATAACATTCATGCTTACGTTTTTTTAATAACACATGCTTAAGTTGTGTTTTAGAAACGACACTAATGTTTATTAAATGTTCTTTTCGTTATAATGTAGAATTGTAAGATTATTTGTTTTTCAATACCTTAACAGAATAGTTGTGAAACACTGCAGTTTTAAATTTCCTTTCATTATGTTAAAAAGTGAGTAATTTTAATTTATAACTAGTTTTATTATTTTTTAATATTAGCTGCCCAACCCTCTTTCCTATTATGATCAAATGTTCAGTTTTTTAAGGCGTTACATGAATATGGCAAGAGCAGACAAAAGTCTTTTTTTTTTCTTTCAGAAAACCAAAGAAAAAAACTAAATAGTGAGTAACTATAATACTACTAAAAAAGTGTAGTAGAAGTACTGATCCTCCAATTCTAAAATGTGACTGCAAAAAATTAATAATCAAATGAAATAATAAAATAAAATTTTAAAGATTGAGACTGCTCTGCAAGAAAATAGCCTATAAACACACTAAAAAAAATGGTGACTAAATAAAAATAAACATTAGAAAAATTATAATTTCACTCCATAATACTAAAAAAACATGAAAAAGTAATAAAATAAACAACAGAAAATAATGAAGTAGTTCTTGAAGAGCTGGTCAACAAGGTTACCAGGAAAGCGACTAGCAGAAGAATTCATTGTTTTTAACACTACGCACATTTGATTAAAAATTACAAAAGTAAAAAAAAAAAGCTTACCTCAAACTTCAGGAGATAGCTTTGAGTTGGGTTTCAGCATTTTGCAGTCAGATCTTTTGAGTTGTGGAACGCAAATTTTCCGAGAAATATTGGAAAATGTATTTTAAACAGAGTTTGAAAGGGACATTTTACATAGGACATTTGGCGATTAGAAAATTCGCCAAAATTAAAAACACAGTAACTAAAATAAAATTTAAATAAAAACAAAGAAGGGCTTGTCAAGAAGAACCCGCGATATCTTGTTTTACTAAAAAATTTTAAAATTTATTGGATCCATACAACAAAACAAAAAGACAAAAGGTACAGAATTTTTTTTTTTTTTAACTTCAGATGGAGAAAAGCACCTCCTCTATTTCTAACCCTCGCCCCGCAAACCAAGAAGCAGTTGGGTTCGGTGTATATGTCAATACCATACAACAGCGTTATAGCCTTGGGAAATTGGTTAATTGGCCACACATGCTGCATGTCTGCTCTTTGACAAAAGACCAGACATGCCTTGGGGATGCACCGGAGTGTCCTTAAAGTGGGCTTGCAATATACGATTGATAAGAATGTATGAGTTCAGAGTAACATTTTATTTTAGTATGTGTGTCAAGATTTAGAATTTATACCTTTAAAATTGAATTTTTTTAAAACTAATTTCAAAAGCTAGCTATCGATACCAATAAAAGTAATTTGTTTAAAGATTTATTTATTTAAAGTTTAAATAATTATTTTTCAAAATACCAAGTTTACATTCTCAAAAGCATTTGTTATTTGGGTAAATGGTATTTATATTATTCATTGATTTAAAAAGGAAATGGCCGACTAAACGGTATAGTGTTTAGCGTGCAAGCTTATAGACCGCGAGGCTGCGTGTTTGAGTCCCGTGTTAGGCATGGGTGTTGGTAAATGTATGTTGGCTTGTCTAATGACGAATGTTTCGGCGCATTATAGCCCTCGTGTTGCTGAAGGCGCCAGATAATCTGAAAACAACCAAGCAATAAGGAAATGATAAATTCATTACTTATGTAAGAACGTATCACCAGAAATTAATGCATATCTAAAATGATTATTAATTCATTGTGTTTGTAATTTATGTAGAAATTTTTTAATATTTGAGAACTACCTGGTTCAATTTGCAGGCAACTTTTTGTAAAATGTTAGGCCCTTATGATATTATTTTACCCTTTTGATTATCTTACCCTTAAGTAATACTATTGGGGGGGGGGGGGGGGAGAGAAAGAAAGAAAGAAAGAAAAAATCTTTTTTTTATACTGCTTTTTTTAAAAATGTCCGTAAAATTGTTAAAATGGTAAATACGTAATTGTTTTGAAATCCAATACATTGATTTGTTTGAAAATTTTGCCTTGAAATAAAAATTATCTAATAATCATTAGTTATTTAATAAGTTTTTCTAAAATATCAGAAAATTCTGTAAAATTGTAGTACTCGATTAATCGACAGCAAACTTTTATAATTGAAATTTTATTTTAAAATTTAAAACTTAAAAAAAAAAAAAAATCTTTATATTGTTTTTGTCTTATCCTTTCTAGTTTGTCTAGAAAATACGATATTTTAGTATGCTGATTTATAAGTTTATATGTATTTCTTGGCCTATTATGTTGAATATGCAATAACCTCGAATACCATGAAATGAATTTAATTGAGACCTTAAACTGTTTAAATAAAGGTCACATAATCTAAAATGCTGTTTTCGAAAGTTTCCAAAATGTCTGTTCGTTGCTTTTCTTTCTTACAAAAACTACCAGTTGGAAATATTTTCTAGCGTATGGGAGTTTGCCTCTTCATTTTTCTACCTAAATAAGCCAATAAAATAGCTTTCGAAAAATGTAACCTCTTACTAGGAATAAATAAATGGAAGCCGATATGCATTTCACAAGATGTTTTAACAAACTATTTTCTTAAAAATCAGTACACATAAGGAATCAGTACACATAAGGATCAGTACACAAAAATCAGTACACATAAGGCTTTTATTGAAACGAAAAAATTAAAACAATAATTTATTTTAATTCTTGTATTTTAATGTTTAGAAATGAATATTATTGAGATAATTTTTTTTAGAGGCTGTATTACAGTATTTTATAAAGCCAAAACATATCATGAGAGCACCCAATTAACGCTGGTGTACTATTTCTATTACCAAAACCTTTTTTACATTTACCAGGGTTCGGCAGACGTTTCTGTGCAAAGAGCCAAACATTCAATAATCATCAGAATCGCAGTACATTTAAAGAGCGGAAATACGAGTTTTTAACAACGAACATTTTTATAGTATAAAAATCATGGCAGATGAGACCAGGCCTGTAGCCAGAGTGGGGCAAGACCTGGAAAAATCTTCGCCTGTCCTGGAAAATTTTATCCCAATCATTTGTAAACCTTTATATCTATGATTGAATAGAAACGAACATTTTGCTGCTGTTGATACCTTCGGTTGTAGCACAGCAACTTGCGAATCTACCTTTTCCACTTTGACGGCCATAAATTGTCCCTAAAGAATGTCAATGGGCCACGAAAGGATGGCAAATCTAGTGTTTTGGGCATTTGAAGTAGATATAAGAGTTTTGAAATTGTTTAATATGGTGTAAAGATAGGAAATTGCTATTATACTAACATTTATCATTTTATTTTAGATTTTTTTGTTACGCTATGTATTTTAAAAAGTTTCAAAATGTTTAATATAAGACCAAGAATGGAAAAATGAATTTCTATTATTTTATATTATAATTAATAAAATATGCAAATAAATAGAAAAAGGGTTTTTATATTATAATAGTATCTGATAAATTTTTCAGAGTATTGAAAATGATAGGAGAAAATAAAGGAAAATACAATTCTATTAGTAATGTATATATATATATATATATATATATATATATATATATATATATATATATATATATATATATATATTAAAGATATAGTTTTTATATAAAAATGTAAATAACTTTTTATTGCTGAAAGAATTTCTTAAATGAAAAGTTTGTTAAAGAGTTATGTAGCTGTTCCACAAGACCAATGATAAAAAAATGTAATTTGCTTAACAATATATATTTTTAAATAGAAATGTAAGAACAGAACTTCGAAAAAACTTTTTATGTTAAAAAAACTTTTTATGTTAAAAAAAACTTTTTATGTAAAAGTAACTTTTACTAATTTTTATATTTGTAATTATTTTTAAAGTAGATATTCTTAAGTTGAAATGTGTGAAAAATTAAGAGATGGACAAGCATAGAATATTTTAAAGGAATAGAATTGTATTAAATATACTTTAAAAATTTTTTAATTGAAAGTTTTGTTTTTATCAAAAAAATTTCTGGTGTAGAATCTTTAAAAGAATTAATAAAAATAAAATTACATTAACAATGTTTCTTTTTTTAAATATTTTTTTGTATATGTACTTCACAAAGTGCTCTGATAAATACTCTTTTACGAATTGTAAAAATTGTATAAATTTGTAATAATTGTAAAAATTTCAATTGTAAAAATTAATTGAAAACCAATTAAATAATTTATATTTCTGCCCCTCCTGGGAAAATTTTTGCCCGTCCTACAAACTTTGGCTGGCTACGGGCCTGAATGAGACAAGTCAGCTGTCCAAATTTGGTGTTAATTAACGCATACGATTTAATTCATTCTTTTTTAAATTCTCGATTTTTCACATCAATTTTTTTCTTCGTTTTGGATGAAATCGAACTCGGGTTTTTCCAATCAAGTGTATAAAAAGCAAAGGTCGTTTTAGCAACACGCGCATGTGTAAAATTTTACAGCAAAATTTGCTGTCTACCTCAGTCGGAGACAAGAGAACAACGAACGTCAACAAAAGCTCGATGCAATTGGAATTGTGACGCATCATGGGCGCACTCATATAGCGCATTCTGATTGCTCTGTATTTTGACTGGGAAGGTACCAGGGGGCCGCTAACTTTAAGTTGGTATTTGAGAACAGTGCTATCAGTTCATCTTACTCCTCTAATTTATCTTTGTTTTTTCTCGTTTTCTCTATATTTCTGGTTTGAGAATACGCAGCAAGTTTAGTATTTGTTTACCCAAACAATGAAAAAATGTATAATCATTTATTGCTTCATCTTATTCTTAGGTTAAATGTCCTGAATGCATATAGCCGACCAAACGGTATAGTGGTTAGAGTGCTAGCTTCTAGACCGCGAGGTTGCGGGTTCGAGTCCCGTGTTGGCATGGGTGTTTGTAAGTGTATGTTGGCTTGTCTAATGACGAATTTTTCGGCGCATTATAGCCCTCGTGTTGCTGACGGCGCCAGATAATCTGAATACAACCAACCAACCAACCTGAATGCATATAATTGTGGAGATATTATCTTTTTAGTATCGACGCTAATATGTGTATATGGGCGAGGGAGGGTAATTGGGCCCGAGTTACATTTGCATAGGGGCCGAAAATCCTGTCGGCTGCCCTGTCTGTATTTAAGGGAATTTGTTCTTATTTTATAATAATTTATTATAAATTTTATTATTTTGTACAAATTGAAACTAAACTTCGATTTGAGTATTAAAAGAATTTGCGTTCAATAAGGTGTATGTAGACATTTGAAATATCGCAAAAATAGGTCAAATGTGTTTATAGTTTTTTTTTTTTTTTTTTTAATAGAAATAATCTCTAGATGGAATTTATGCAAGATAATGGTATCATCTGAAGGCTAGAGAGTTATTTTATTAGTTTGAAGCACTATTTTGTTCTGAAAATAAATTTGAATATTTAAAAAAAAAAAAAAAAATCGTGTTTTTGGCACGTGAAACTTCATTTTATACACTGATCATGATTATGGAAAGTGTGTGTGGTGGTTTTTTTTGGGGGGGTGGGGGGGTTGCAAAACTAAACGATAACCGATTTAAACCGCTTCAGCGTGATTGTTTATTTAAGTGAATTTTAGTTAAGTTTACGAACTTAACCATTGTGTCATACAAGAGGATTAAAAATATCGAAGATTTGTCATCCATTCCAAAGTTGGATCAGCAAATGGTCACCATGATATAGGTAGTAGTGGTCTTTGACGTCAGATATCTAGTCAATATTGATTTTTGATAAGGGATTTCCCCTTCTTCTTGTGCACCTACACCTCTACTCGCAATACAAGCGTTATTTATTATTGTTGTTTTCCTGCACTGGCTGGTGGGATTCTTTGAAAGCATGGAGTCAGCGGTTTTATGCTTTTAAATGAAGAGCATCCGGTCTTTTACTCCTATGTTAATTTTAATGTTTCTGATAAGAATTTGAAAAATAATTGGGTTTAATTACTTCGAAACCTTATGCTATGTCAATTTTTCTATCTTTCGTGTTATTATTCCATTTTTTTGGTAAGTTAATTGCAGATTTAAAGCATTGTTCAGGATTTTCATTGTTTCTTATGTAACAAAGAATTCATTTTTCCTTACTCGTTAGTGTTGGCGTATAATTTGTGACATTTTTAATAATTTAGCAATGAAATATTAGTTGTATGGCAAAGTGGGGGAAGTGTAGTAAACAATAATTCGACCAGAGTAATGTTTATAAGTAAGGAAACTTACGCAATTTTCTCATCGTTTTCAGATGTGATACAGTTCAGCTGAAACACGGATCATAAGCATTTTTTTTACTGAAATTTCGATCATTCCTAAGATTGATACTAATCTCCATTACAATTTTATTGGTCTTGCTTGCAAGTCTGACAATCATGGAATCTTCGTACGTTCAAACTTTCAAAAACCTCCAATGTATTGACAACTTTTCCTGCAGACTGCCAGTCCGTAAAGGCATTATTTGCTGTGGTGTTTGGTGGTTAGTTTTATTGAGCGTCATGTCGACATAAGGGCTGCTATTGCCCGGATTTGAGCTGCTACGGCGGACACTATCGGTGTGATTGCGTTGTTGTGATGTTCAATTTTGGTGAGTGAACTTCCCCCTCATTACGCCTATGGTTAAAATGGTACATTCCCAAGAAGAAAGCCAACAATCAGTAATCCAACTTGATGGCTGTGGGGTTAGCGCTCTGGACTCGCATGCCAAAGGTGCCGGGTTCGAATTATAGGTTAGGCATGGATGTTTGTTGTGGTTCGGAATCCACATTAGGCTGTATCAGAGTGGCCACAAAACCTGGAAATCATGGAAATGTTAGAGAACTTTCTGATTTTTGAAAATGTCAGGGAACTTTTTAAAATGTAACTAAAATCAGGGAAATTTTTAGGCATGTTTTCCCGTGTATTTTGGCACCATTTACCCGGAGATTTGTGGTGGTAATTTTGTTGGTTGTTTTCGGATTATCTGGCGCCGTCAGCAACACGAGGGCTATAATGCGTCGAAATATTCGTCATTTGACAAGCCAACATACATTTATAAACACCCATGCCTTACACGAGACTCGAAACCTCAACCTCGCGGTCTAGAAGCTAGTATGCTAACTACTATATCGTTTGGTCGGCGGTGATAATCTAGACCTGAAAATTGAAATTTTCAAGTAGTAGCCAGTGGCCGGTAGACACTTTTAGTTTAGTTGCCACTTCATCGCAGATTTTTTTTTTTACCAGTGGCGCAGCCAGGGAAGGGAAGATTGGGGTTTTACCTTTTACCTGAATGTATGCAGCAGCGCATTTAGATTTATTTTTTTGGAGGAGGATGTTTCAATTCTTTATTTGATTTGTATTAAATATATAAATCAAAAACACATATCTAAGTTAATTGTGTTTAATAAAATGTCAATGGAAGTACAAAAATATATATATATATATATATATATATAGTACAGGAACTAAGTTTTTTCAGTTATGGATGCCAATAGATTTGTTGCACATTTGTAACATAGCTCTGTAAAGTGTTTAGTATAATTTCATTAGATTAAAAATTCAGACTCTTAATTTTAATTAGTCTACAATAGAAATTGCAGTGGAAAATAACTCAGGACAAGGGCTTGTAATAAAATCTTAAAATTTATTTAACACATAATCCAGGGTTCCCACGGTCATTGAAAGTGCTTAATATTTTGTAACTTGCTTTCAAGCCCTTGAAAGTGTTTGAAAATACTTAGAGGGGCTTAAAAGTCCTTGAATATGCTTATAGGTCATTAAAAGTCCTTAATTTTTGCAGATGTTGTGTGGCCAACTGCAAAATTTATAAAAATACATTTCGGACTTGGTATTCCTGCGTGACCGCTACTTATCTGCACCGTATCGGAATTCTCCAACATATTTGTAATACGCATCCACCAACTTGTAACTTTTTTTGATAGAATATACTTTATTAAAAATTTATATATAGACGTGATGACTGAAAACAAATTTTCAACGGTCCTTAAAAACATTATTTAGGTCCTTAAAAGTCATTGAAAAGTCATTGATTTTCATTCTGCGTTTTGAGTGGGAACCCTGTAATCAAAACTCCCAACTCCAAGGCCGTCCGACACCCTCTGCTGCCTTACACAAGAAACTTTTCTTCACCAACCAACATATTTGTATAATGGAACTCGTAACCATCCTCCATTAATCATGGTTTATTTCATCATGAAAATATCAGTTAAGCATTCAAAATTCAGGAAAATAAATTACCCAACACAAAATATTATTAAACAAACTTTTCATGAAGGAAAATTAAATCTCAACTTTAAGTTCAGCTGATGCAAAAGGCAAACAATAGTTTAAAAAGTGAGATCAATCACAGGTTGGGTTGATTGGATTTTATTGTCGCAAGGACAATGCCTTCACAGGTTGGGAACAACGTGAAGGCAAACAATAAGTAAATGAAAGAAGCTGTATACCTGACAGGGTTAATAAAAATGAAAAGATCTGACAAAATCAATTTGAAATATTAAGGAATTTAGGGTTCTAATATATTCTGTTGACAAAATACGCAAGACAAGAAAAATAATCATATCTAAAGGATGCAATGAGATTGAAGTTTAATAATTTTTTTTAAAAGCAAGGCTACCGGTGGCCGCGCTCTTAAGTTATAGGATAGTTACAAATTATGACATAAATAATTAAGGTTCTAATATATTTTTTTGACAAAAACGCTAGACAAAAAGAAAATAATTATGTCTAAAGGATGCAGTCAGATTTAAGTTTGAATTTTTTTTTTAACAATAAGGCAGTGTCTGCACCCGCACAGGGAATACAAGAAGAGAAACTCAAAAATTTCAAAATTCCCTGATTTTTTTAGAATTGTGAATTCCCTGATATTTTTCTGATTTTCCTCTATTCCTGGTTCTGTCGCCACCCTGTTAACTCATGAATCCATATCATGGATGAATGGATTTTAACTGCGTATACACACATGATTAAAAAATTTCAGGAAAAGGAAGGGAGGTTTTCATTGATTTGGAAATTTTGGTATATTCGGTAACAATTAAAAAAAAATGGTAGTAGAGGGGAGAAAGGAAAGGAGGCCGGTTGATTAGTTTATTTAGTCGCCTCATCATGCCGTTTGATCGACCTGTGGCGAGTAGATATTTTCAGGTCTATGGTAATCATTCAAGGTTTAATGTTGCAGAATAATTTAAATTTTTCATTACCACGAAAACTATTTTTTAAAAATTGGTATGTTATCTCTTTAGCATACATTTTCTATTTGATCAGGGTGTCTACACATCTAAAAAACCTTGAAAAAATTAAAAGAATTTGAAAAAATTTTTCTCGTGAAATCAGGGAATTTTGTGGAATCTGTCAGGGAAATCGAGGAACTTTTTTCCTGAATTTTGTGGCCACCCTGTGTAGGTCCTGGCCTGATTAGCAGTTATTGTGCTAAAAAATAGGTCGTTGAGCGTACAAACAAAGAAACCAACAATCAGTAAGACGATTCGTTTGAATGTTTACTATTTGTCAAATGTTTCAACGACTTCTCCATAGAGTATTGGGAGATTGTTATATTTATTGGTGAATCTAAATTTAAGGCATTAACACTTTAAAAACACAATTTTTTTTATAAGAGTATAAATTCTGAACTACAGCATTGGAATATAGTGCTGTATGGTATGACTATTATGAAGTATGGTGGAAAATGCCAAATAGTTTGAGGGTATTTGCTATTGTAGACTCTAAAATGGATTGTTTTGTCTACTTGGATGTACTGAAACAGAATGTTATAAAAAGCGTAATGATAAAAGCTCTACCACACGTCAAATCAAATGAATCCACCACCCTAGTCCCCAGATTTGAATTCGATCATACATGTGTGGTAAATAAGAAATTGAGAAATGAAACTTTTACAAGCAAAAATGTGTTCAATATGCTGTAGGAATTCATCAGGGTAATAGACACGAAAAAATTAGTTCATCATGTTCAATGAACCTAAAGCAGTCACTAAGGCTCATGGTGAGCAAAAAAAAAAAAAAAAAAAATTTAAAAGAAATGACTTTTAATTCTACAAAGTTTATCAAATTTTAAAATAATTTCGCTGCAGGGCAACTTTTGCTTTATTATTTTTCTCTTTGAAAAAACAAATATTTTTTGAAAATAATATGTTTTTCATATTTATGTAAAATTTTTTAAGTGATATTTACCTTTGGGGATGCGTACTTGTTTTACATTAAAATAATCGTCTCTATATTCTAAGTGTACATTTTAATATCAAGTTTTTGTAGTTGATGGTTGAAGACATTTTTAACGCTGAATGTATATATTTTTTAGAAATAATTATTGATTTATACAGTGGATTGTTTGTAGCTTTTGTTTTGGAAATTTCATTTCAATTGTAAAACAATTGCAAATAGTAATAACTTTTCTAAATATATGAGAGCAATAAATGATTCAGCAGCAGTGAAGGACCTCATTGAGGATTTTTTGTTTACCAACTGCAAAAAAGTATCAATTTAACCCACTGACGGTCATGCACGTATATATACGTCCTTTGATCCCCAGTTTTTCCTGCAGTACATAACATTTTTAAATTTATAAATAAAATTTAAAATAAATAATTTTTATTACGATGATAGTTTATAACTTATTTAAAACAAAATAAATAAAAAATAATTTAAGAAAATTATATATTTGAATTAGAAATTTAATTTGAAAATTATTGCAGGGAAAACAACTAAAATTTAGCCCATTCCCATGACCTTCAGTGGGTTAAGAAGTTGCTAATGGAATATTTGCGATTTACAGTTATCCTGGGTTAGGCATGAGTGTTCGTTATGGCTTGGAATCCAGGTTAAGCTGTAGGTCCCGGCCTGATTAGCCATCACTGCATAAAAATAGGTCGTTGAGCATGCAAACCAACCAACCAACCTTCCACATAATAACAATGTCATTCAACTATTTGAAGAAGAAAATGAAATATTTGCTCTTTTTAAATCCTTTATATTAACTTCAATTTTATGTGTGGGCATGTTTGTCGATGGCGGGCAAATCTGCGGAGGCCTAATTAATTTCCTTGCCGTCATCCAATCAGTCTGAAACTTTGTAGATAAATTCGATGTCGATAGCAATGCATACTATCAAAATTTGGGGGCTGCCACTGTCACTAAACGGTTACTTTTACGGAATATTAATAAACCAACTTACAGTTATCCAATTGTGCTGAAATAGCATTCAACCGATCATTGAAAAAACTCTTTCCTGTTGCCAAAATTGTTTTTATAAAAAAATAATAAAATTGTTTTTAGTCAGAATAAAATAGTTTACCGCATATTTTGCTGATAGAGATGTTTTGAATGTTTAAAATTTGATGCCAACACCAAGCACATACTGGCAACATAAACTGAGTTGTGTTAATGAATATAAAACTTGCCAATGCATATAAAGGATTTATATTAAAAACTTTTTTTTTATGGTTATATTAGTTATCTTTCATTTAATATATTTTAAATGTTTTAATTACAGGAAGCATCTTCACTTCCCCAGAAGTGTGCAATCCAATAGAGTGCTTTAATGCTTTTGATACATTTTTTAAACCATGCTTTTCTGAAACAGACTGCAGCTGCGAGTGAGTTTGATTGATTTAAGAACGATATTGGTCTTTATTTTATTCTTTTGTTCTGATCATTAAAGTTTTTTAATATTTCTTTTTACCTTTTGTTTGATAGGGTTCTTACGGGCATTAAAAGTGCTTAATATTTTTTAACTTGCAGATGTAGTATAAGACATTTCATTTGCATAATTTTGTTTGGTGTTTTTTTTCCTGGATGAAAGCAGTTTCTGGTAACAGGTTTCCATTCACTATACTCGCTATGTTACAATCTTCTAGCTCAGTGTATTTAGAAACTACTTTCTATTTAACCTTGAAATTTGGTAAGTAGGTACAAAAAATGTCACTTAATGAAATGATATAAATTATTGTCATTTAGTATCTAACTATTATAAAGGAAAATTTAAAAAACGTAAGACAAAACCAGGTAGAGCCACTGCATATGACGCCATTTTTCAGTTTTTATTTTATGTCATTTCATTAAATGATAATTTTCGTACTTAATCGCCTATTTTCAAGGTTTTATACATAGTTTCTAAATGCACTAGTCTAGAAGAGTGTAACATAACATAGCGAGTATAAAGAACGATCCTTACTTGGATTTCCTCTTAATTTTATTTTTATATTTTAACTTAATTTTTTTATTTATGTTTTAATTTTATTTTAATTTCTGTGGTTTTGATTTTGCCAAATGTCCTATATTGTGTCTGTTCCCATTGTTCTTAAAGTCATGCGAATAAGTTGACTCCCAAAATCTTGCAATTGCTGGAATCTTTCCTTGGTGCCAATAACATAGTTGCCACAGAACCTGGAAATCAGGGAAACATCAGTGATTCTGTTTCTGGAAAAAATCAGGAAAATGTCAGGGAATTTTATTAACCCTTTGCACTCCAGGCCTTTTTCGCGCGGAGGAACCAGCAACAGGGTTCCCACGGTTATTGAAAGTCATTAAAAGTACTTAATATTTTTGAACTTGTTTTCAAGGCCTTGAAAGTGCTTGAAAATGCTTAGAGGTGCTTAAAAGTCCTTGAAAATGCTTAGAGGTCCTTAAAAGTCCTTAATTTTTACAGATGTTGTCTAACTGCAAAATTCATAAAAATATAACTTGGACTTGCTATTTCCTCGTGACCAGTGGTGTAGTGTAAAATAAAAAGGTGTGGGAACGCTATGTCGCGTCGTTACAAACATATTTTTTTTCTGTGTGTGGGAGAGGGGAGAGGAAGTGAAAATGACAATTTTAAATAGTTTTATTAATATTTCTTTAATACTCTCAAAACAGCTAATGAGCACCTCAAAAATTTAAGAAATGTGTGTTTCGACTTATTTTTTTATTCAAATAAATTTTTAAAACTATTAAGTTATTTGGATTTTTAAACAATTTGCTTTGCACAACCCATTTTAAAAGATTGTTTAACACTTTATAAATGGATTATAAGAAATTTTCAAACATATTATTGACACAAATTTTTAAACACATTTTTTGCAACAATTTTCCAAAATGTCAGAGATGCCTGATATGCAATGTGTTCGGATAAATTCCAAGATTCTGTAGATCCTCGAAATCTGTTTTCAAAACGAATTAAAAAAATTGCGATTGTTGCAGATGTCGATCGAGAGTTTTATGGTTTTTCTTCTTCTCAAAAAGAAAATTTCGAGAAGTTCCTCTTACTTAATAGACCCTTCCTTTTCTTTTCCGAATTTGCTTCAGTAATAAAATAATTGGTAAATTAAAATCCTTCAGTCGATTTAAAATTTCTTGATAAAATATTAATTTGTATACCATCTCAATCATCTCTAATTTTAAGCTGGATATTTCAATGTCAGGGGTCGCAGACGTCCTATATGTCCTATAAATCCTTTATTTTTTAAAAAAATCGGCAAAAATGTCCTATATTTTCAAATTGTCCTATATATCCTATATTTCTATATTGATTCAACCTATATTTTCTTCGAATTCGTAATAACGGACCGTTCGTTGCCATTTTTTATATTTCGGATTCTTTGGCGCGATCGTAGGTGAAGAAGACCTGACAAAAGCGATGTTTGTAACTGTGGCGTCTAATCTCTTGTGACGTCACGTGCGGCATAACCTACAACTCAACTCTATTGGACCGGCGAGAGTTGTAAAATGTAAACGTGAACTTTCCCGTAGTACGCGGTCTTGAATTTCGGAACTATTTTCTCCTCCAACGCAGTAAATTAATTGGTCATAATACAGAGAGAGATGCAGTAACAAAACTCTGCCTCGTGAAAAAGGATAAAAACAACTTGTGATTAACTTGCAGGACTATATTGAAGAACATTTCGAGTGCTCGGTCAATAATTGATGGAGGAAGCAAAAGGGTTAAGATTTACTGTACAGTGTCGGATGACGATTTTTTTTCATTCTGAATCCTATACGGATTCTTCCGACCAAACGGTATAGTGGTTAGCATGCTAGTTTCTAAACCGCGAGGTTGCGGGTTCCGAGTCCCGTGTTTGGCATGGGTGTTTGTAAATGTATGTTGGCTTGTCTAATGACGAATGTTTCGGCGCATTATAGCCCTCGTGTTGCTGACAGCGCCAGATAATCTGAATACAACCAACCAACCAACCTATACGGATTCTGCGCCACGAATTGTTTACGTCAAACCACACCAAATTAAGTCAACCATGGACAGTTCTTTTGCTCTTAAATAAATGGCGAGGCTGCTATTTTTTGGTGAAAATCACCTTTGCGCAGAATCCGTACCAGATTCGGAATTTTAGCCACAATTTTTTCATAAAAGTCGTCAAAATTGAAAATGACGTCAATGCGTTGTGTTGTCAAATCCAAACGGTCTATAGGGTTTCCGGAAAATCAAGTTCCGGTTCGCCACAATCGGTGCTAAATCTCCCACTTTTCGCCACCAATCCATCCACTGAACAGCAAATCTGAACCAACAAAAGACTGCAAACAAGGATAAAAAAAAAAATACTTAAAGAAATTGGAGCAGTTATAGATGCTGGAAGCAAAAAACTCAAGATTGCAAATAATGTAATTTATAAAACTTGATTTAGGGATGGAATATTGAGGCAAAAACGGATGACATATTCAGGATCATGCGATTTCTTTTTTTGGTTAGAATGCGTTATGCGCTTCCCCCTCTCCTTTTTTTGTGATTTAGCACCAAGTATGGTAACCCGGTGCCTATATGGTTCCATTAAACTTGGCATCCATTTTGGCAAACTGTAGTTCAATTCAGTAGTAGTGTCAATGCAACTTGGCTGCATTTTGCAAAATCGCCAAAGTGGGGGGGGGGGGGCGTATAACGCATTTTTACCCTTTTTTTAATCGTGTGTTTTATATTGTCTTAAATTCAATATAACGAGTATATAAATGTTTAACGAGCTAATTTTCAAGTTCAGTAGCAACTGCGTGCAGTTATTTAATGTTTTATATTGTCCTATATATTTTTTTTAAAAATCCTATATATTCTTATTTTGTCACTTTGACCCCTGTAATGTAGACTCATTACTTGCCGGACGCATTAATTTGCTTGAGACATTCCTGTTTTTTTTTTTTTTTTTTTTTTTTTTTAAATCTTATCCAGTTTGATTTTGTCATTTAGGCAGTGGTGACGATTAGGTGACAATAAAAGTCAAAAGTGAGTATGAATCGTATGAGGATGCTACGAAGGAAAAAGAAAACTGAATAATATACATGATATTGCCATTAAAATCACTAGATTTTAAAATGGATCGGGATTAATTTCCTCCCCTTATCGCCGCCACTGTATTATTATTATTATTTTTTTTTTTTTTTTTTTTAAACTCGAGGAAAATGATTTTTTTTTTAGGAACTACTGCTGCATTTTTGAAATAAACTCTAAAATAACTGTAATTGTAAAAGCTTTCCCATTCTCAAACCGAGAAGCAATTATTTTAAAGTACACCTGAATTGCTTTCCTACTTCTTCACAGCCCAACCTCGTACAATTCCATATCAAAGCAAAAGCAGTTTTTCCAGCAATACTCAACACTTTTAAATTTATAAATATAATTTGAAATAAAATATTTTTTTAATATTTTTATTAGGATAATAGTTTAAAACCCATTTAAAACTAAATAAATAAAATATTATTTATTTGAATCAGAAATATGATTTAAAAATTATTGCAGGGGAAAAAATGTACAATTTCGCCCATTACCTGGACACTCAAATGGTTAATCTGTCACCTACATTATGACAAAATATTAAATGGTTTTTGTCTAGTTTTAGAGTTATACAAAATAATCTAACATGGGACAACATTTTATCTAGATCCCATATTAACCATATTTTCTAGAATTCTAGATAATATTCTAGATAATAAATTAATATGAAATTCTTTCGTTTATTTAAATTCAATTACAGAAGGAGTAATATTTTAGGTTAACGGACAAATACTAATATCATTTTGATTTTGGTGACATTGAACATTAAAAGACTGGGAGGGAGGAGGGGGAGTCTAATGCATCAATCGGATTGTTAATGGAATGGCCATGTGCGGGTTGCCGGCGCCTCTTTATTATTTTTCAAATACTTGAACTTGCCTGCTCAGCTCTGAAGTTATGGATCGAATACGAAGGCATAGTTCTCACTATAGAACTTTTTCATTTTCTTATTTGACTTTCCGTTAAGGGTCACGTAAAGTAAAAAAAAACAAAAACATTCAAACACAAATTAAAATTTTTTTTAGGTGAGGGAATGCCGTTCCTCTTTCTAAAGAGGTAAAGGATCGCCGTTCCCACGCGTTCCCGCTCCACTACACCCCTGCTCGTGACCGCCACTTATCTGCACCTTATAGGAATTTTCCGACATATTTGTATTACGCATCCACCAACTTGTAACTTTTTTGATAGAATATACTTTATTAAAAATTTAAATACAGACATGATGCCTGAAAACAAATTTTCATAGGTCCTTAAAAACCTTAATTAGGTCTTTAAAAGTCATTGATTTTCATTCTGTGATTTGAGTGGGAACCCTGAGCAACTCGAGTCATTTTAGGTTCGGTTGGTGTTTATGAATTTGCTTCATAGAAACTAAACACAGTCATTGGCCTTGCATCGAATTTCCGCATCAAATCTAGTGGTCTTCTCGTGGTTCCGCATTCAATCGTGTGGCTCTTGAGAGGCGCCGCTCGAGTGCAAAAGGTTAAATTTCACAAAAAATCAGAGAATTTTTCAATTGTTTTGAAGGTATGTTTCTCTGTTCATCCGTATTTTTGCGCCATTATCCCAGAGAATTGCAGTCATTGGAAGTTTCATGTTACAGTATAATTTAAACTTTTCAATACTGCCAAAATTATTTCTAAAAATTTGGCATAGTAAAGGGTTCCCATGGTCATTAAAAGTGCTTAATATTTTTTAACTTGTTTTCAAGGCCTTGATGAAAGTACTTGAAAATGCTTAGAGATGCTTAAAAGTCCTTGAAAATGCTTAGAGGTCCTTAAAAGTCCTTAATCTTTAAGGATGCTATGGGTCCAACTGCAAAATTTATAATAAAAATACAACTCTGACTTGGTTTCTCCGTTTGACTACCACTTATCCGCACCATATCGGGGAATTCTCTGACGAATTTGTTTTACTCATGGGCCAACTTGTAACTTTTTTGGTATATCATTTTTTATTGAAAATTTATATATAGTCATGATACCTGAAAAGAAATTTTCAAAGATCTTTAAAAACATTATTTAGGTCCTTGAAAGTCATTGATTTTCATTCTGTGATTAGAGTAAGAACCCCGATAGTATCTCTTTAGCATAAATGTTCTGTGATCTAAACATCTGGAAAAATAGGGGAAATTTGAAAAAAAGTTTGCCATAAAATCAAGGAATTTTTTACAAATATATCGGGGAACTTGTTTCCTGAATTTTTTGACCACCCAGAATTAAGTAAAGAGGTGTTTACCCTGCCATATAATTTTTATTGTATCAGTTCCACTTTTGAAAACAGATAAACACAGAAAAGCAATAGCTTTCTGGTACTTCGATATTAAAAAAGAAATAAAATGTAATAAAAATCCTTGCTATTTTGTTGAATATATTTCCATTAACAATGTTTTTTCATAGTATATCCCTCTTGCACTTTTTGTGATAGAATTATCCAACATAACCAACAAATCTATAGTAAGTTTTTTTTTTATTAACTGTACAATTTATTACAAGTTTTAGAATTAAAAGCTATTCTAAAAACTAAAATGGATTTGATCTGAACTTTATTGCTGAAAAATACTAATTTGTGCACTAATTTAAAGTTTCTTGTTTATATAGGAAGATAACAAAACTTGAGAGATGTGCCAGAATTTGTGTGCCCCCTAAAAAAGACAGTTTCATTCTTAAAGGATTACAAGAAGTCAAACATGATCTATGTAATTCTTATCGAGGTATATTTGAATTAGTTTTTAATTGTGTATCTATCATTCTCAATTAACGCTACATTTTTGATAGAAGATAAATTTTATATTTGTTTGGAGTCGGCCAACATTTGCTGTTGTCAAATGTTTAACAGTAACAATGTTTATATGCGAGTTTGAAAACTTGGAATTGTGCTTAAAAATTAATTTTTTAGTCAGTGAAAAATATGACAATCCTTTAAAATGCCTTAATTTATTGATGTAATGGGGTTGAACCTCAAAACAGGACTATTTTTCTTTTATACAGAAAGTGCTCATGTTTATTTTTATAAAATCGAATTTTTCTAAAAAATTGAGTAAAATCCAAATTTTGGGAATAATTATAGAATATTTTTTTTTAAAATCAATATTTTCCCATTTGTAAATTTTTTCCAAATATTTGAAATAAATACATTAAAAAAAATTTAATGTGTTTTTGCTTCGCACAGAGGGTAAAAAGTTTTGTTGAAAAGATCCCTTTTTTTTTTATTTTGGAATAGTTGTATGTTTGACATCAAAGTTTTTGATCTGATTAATATTTCTTGAAAGTTACCTGTTCATAGGACTATTTATTGTTAATTTTTAAGATTAAAGTATATATTAAATATAAAAGCTTGCTAAATTGTGAAGTACGTTTTCCATGAACTTTATTTCAAGTAAAACAAATCCGCTCGACTGAGCTTCTATCAATTTTGAATCCAAAGATATTCAGAAGTGTTGCCACATACAAAAACAATTACACTATTATTTTTCTTATAAATACAACTTCAACACTTCCCCTTATTTAAAAGAAAAAATTACGCTTTTAAATTAAGAGTCCTAAGTTACACTTCTGAATTTCACACAAGTCCCATCTTTTCACACAGCATCAACAGTCGTGGTTTGTGAAGGGGCTTTGTCATTAAATCAGCAACTTGTATTTCTGTTGAAAGCTGCTGTACATTAATTTCTCCTTCCAATACTTTTTCACGAATGAAGAAATGCTTTAAGCTGATGTGCTTCGTTCTACGATGAAATTCAGGGTTCTGAGCCAGTTTAACTGCAGCACTGTTATCAACAAAAATTGTTGGCACTTCTTTCAGGGAGGAAACTCCACTGATGAGTCTCTTCAGCCAAATCAACTCTTTTGCAGCTTCGTTTGCTGCAACTATCTCAGCTTCAGTCGTTGATGTTGCTACCATAGCTTGACGTTGACTTAACCAAGATATTGCACCTCCTGCATATAGAGATATAACTCCACTTGTTGATCTGCCTGTCTGCATGCAACCTCCAAAGTCAGCATCACTGAAGCATTCTAAAACTCCTGGTCTGTAGTTTGACTTATAGTTGATGCATTTTTGCTTAGTGCTTGCAATATACCTAAAAACTCGCTTTACCTTTATCCAGTCTTCTTTAGAGGGATTTTCTAATTTGCGTGATAAAACACTAATCGAGTATGCCAGGTCAGGTCTTGTCCCCATCATTAAATACATTAATGCTCCAACTGCTTCACGATAGGGGAAATCTATTTCCCTGACTTCTTCTGTGCAAACTTCTTTATCTTTCAAAATAGGAGTATGAACTGGTCTGCAATCACTCATACCAAATCGTTGAAGGATCTTTGTTGCATATGCTTCTTGACCTATCTTAATGCTTCCATCTTCAAGACGCTGTATTTCTAGTCCTAAGAAATATGATGCTGGCTTGCTGGTGATTTTAAATTTTGACTTCAGTTCATCTATGAAATGACTCGAGTCTTCTTCATCTGTGGCGGCAACCAATCCATCATCCACATAAAGTGCAACAAGTAACTTTTTACCATCTTTTTCTCGAATGAATAAGCATTGATCTGCTTCGCTGATCTTAAAGCCAAGATCCATCATGAATTTTCCGAAACATTTATGCCAACAACGTGGAGCCTGTTTCAGACCGTACAAGCTTTTTCTAAGTCTGCATACTTTATTGGTGCCATCATTATAGCCTTCAGGTTGATGCATAAAAATGGTTTCATCTAAATCCCCATATAAGAAGGCAGTCGAAACATCAAATTGCATAAGATGCATCTTCTCACTGGCTGCAATGCTTATGAGTGAACGCACAGTTCCTAGCTTTGTGACTGGACTGAAGGTCTGATCATAATCAATACCGTGTCTCTGTTTGAACCCTTTAATCACAAGTCTCGCCTTGTATTTATCGATGGTGCCATCCGGATTTTTCTTAATTCGAAAAACCCATTTGCAAGGAAGAGCTTTTGCTTTATCTGGAAGTGTTTCTAGTGTCCATGTGTCATTTTCCTTTAAAGAACTAATTTCAGATTCCATGGCCTTTTCCCAGAATTTTTGTTCTTTGCAAATAATAGCTTCTTCATATGACTGTGGTTCATTCACATCACATATGAAAACTTCAGATGCCATCATATAATCTTCAAAACGTTTAGGCTTCTTTAATCCACTGCGCTTTCTTAACTCCATAGTAGAAGATTCCTTTTCATCTTCGTTTTCACTCTCAGAACTAGTTTGATCTTCTGAATCTTCTTGTTCATGCTTCCCCTCATTTTCAGATTCAGATAACTGTTCAAGCAAAGGTATTTCTACCGGATTTTCACAGTTTTTCAGTGGTTTCTCTTGAAATACCACATCTCGAGAGCAGATAACTATGTTTATTTCTCTTAGCCAGATACGATATCTTTCACCTCCATCATATCCTAATAGGTAACCCTTTACTGCTTTCTTATCCATTTTCTTGCGTTTCTGATCAGGTATGTGAGCATAACATAGTGATCCAACTATATGCATATGTTTTACTCAAGGTTTTTGTCCTATCCAAGCTTCATAAGGACTTACATTTGAAAAAGAACTCTTTCCTGTTCTGTTCAAAATATACACAGATGTACTAATAAGCTCTGCCCATAATGACGAAGGAAAGTTAATTTCTGAATTTGAATTCTTCAAAGTTCTTGCGATTTCTACCAACGTTCTGTTTTCACGCTCACTTCCACCATTTTGCTGTGGAGTGTAGGGGGCAGTTAATCTTTGAACTATTCCACTTTTCTTCAGGATACTTCTAACATTTTCATTATCAAATTCCCCGCCATTGTCACTTAAGAACTCTTTGATGTTGTGTCCTAAATTTTTAGCATGGGAGATCATATTTTCAAGCTTCTGCAACTTCTGATTTTTGACGTAGAAAAAATACGTATCTAAATTTAGTGAAATGATCTTTAAAGACTACAAAGTAACGATATCTTCTAAAAGATTCATCAAACGGTCCACAAACATCAGCTGAGATGAATTCTCCAGGTCTTGTGGTCTTCTGTCTAGTACCAAATTTCAAACGATGTGCTTTGCCTTATATACATGCTTCACATAGCTGATTGTCTAACTCAACTTTGAGATTCATTTGTTTTTCAAGAACTTTCTTAATATGCCTTTTGTCTTGGTGACCCCAACGCTCGTGGTATAGTTGCAAAACAGAATCGCCTGTAGTAACTGTATTGACTTCTACTGGATTCTTTGGAATAAGTACTTCCATGTGAACTTTATATAGACCACCTCTTATGCTTCTTGTACCATAGAGTACAACCTTGTTGTTGATTTTCAACCAACACTCTTTTGCGGTTGACTCAAATCTACTGTTTCTATTCTTATCTTGAGCTGCCAGTACTGAGAATAGGTTCTTACTAATACCTGGAACAAACCAGACTCCTTTAAGTTCTTTGAATTGCTTCTCTTGTTTTACTCTTGTCACAATTTTCAAAGTTCCTTTACCTACAGCTGGTAGTACTTCGCCATTTGCAGCAGTAACTCCATGTGGGGTGTCAAATTTTTCAAATTCTGTGAAGTAACTACTATTATTAGTAATATGTTTTGATGCTCCGTTATCCACAAACCAATCATAACAGTTTTCTTCAGATGAAAATACTTCTTCGTCTAGAGCTAACATGGACACATTTGCTATGACATCATCTTTTCTTGAGACTTTATCATTCTTATTAGACTTTGCTGGTCTTCCATCAGCTATCCATTTTCGACAGAATTTTACCCAATGTCCATCCTGATGACAATAATTGCATTTTCCTATCTGCTTTTTGCTCTTGAAAGCTGTCCTTATTCTATTTGCTTTAGCTTCTGATGCATCTTGATTTTGGACATCACCTTTTGACTTTTCTTCTTTATATTCCCTTTCTTGAGAACATAATTGAGTTGTCAACTCATCAATTGTTCTTTTATCTTCATTCAGAAGTAACCAACTTGACTTGAAAGAACGATACTCTTGAGGTAGTGTGTCTGAAATCTTGCAAATTAATAACATCTGAGGCAATTTAGTTTCTTGCTTTCTTTCAAGACCTAAATTTAATTCACTCCAGAGGTTCTTTAATTTTGATAAATGAGCAGCCATACTGTCTTTCATTGTCCACTTACACTTGAAAAATTGTAGGCAAATATTGTACAGTTGGTTGTCAGATGTTGCTTCAAATAACTTATGAAGTTCTAACCATACTTCTCTAGCATTATCAAATCTCATGATTTTCTGCATGGTTTCTTCATTCATGGAATTCGTTATTACCATCATGGCACAAGTGTTAGCCTTTTTATATCGTGAAAGATCTTCTTCGTATTTCTTCAAAATTGCTTCATCAGCTCCTTCTAGCGGCTGATTTGGTTTAATTATTTTTCCTTCGATAACTTCTAAGGCATCGGCATAATAATTTAAAGCAAATTTTATTCTATACTTCCACATCGGCCAGTCAGCTTCTCCACAAAATGGTTTTGTCTGTAACTTTCCTATCTCCATAATTAGTGTTTCACTTTACGAAATAGTAATCTTATAAACACTTCAATAACTAGTCCACTTCAATCATATAATTCCCTCAAGGGTTGTCTTTAAACAAAAGTGATTTCAGGACTTGAATAATTAGGAAGAAAAACTTACAGTTTTTGCCTTTAGTGAAAAACTATCCTGCTAACTTCTGAAACTTCAACAAATTCAAGCATTACTTTAATCATAACAGCGCATTTAGCGTGATTGTGATCCCATAACCTTTTAATTTTTAAGATTAAAGTATATATTAAATATAAAAGCTTGCTAAATTGTGAAGTACGTTTTCCATGAACTTTATTTCAAGTAAAACAAATCCGCTCGACTGAGCTTCTATCAATTTTGAATCCAAAGATATTCAGAAGTGTTGCCACATAACAAAAACAATTACACTATTATTTTTCTTATAAATACAACTTCAACATTTTGCTCTTAGGCAGAATGTGCTCATTTTTATTTTTATAAAATCAGATTAAAAAAAAAAAAAATTGGATGAAATTTGGATAAGTTTTTCTAGAAAACCATAAGAAATAGAAGATAAGAAAATCTACTGTATGTGGGAATTAAATCGGCAGTCTTCGTATTTCAAGCACTTAAAATATCTTGTTTCTTTACCATTTTTTCCCTTACTGATACAGATGTTTAAAAAGTTATAGCCCAACTGCTGTGATTTACCTGTTACAAAATGATGTATTAGTCTTCTTTACTTTTATGACTTTATTCATTTTTTTTATTTTAACAAATTTCATTCAGAACTAATAAGTTGCCTAAGTCTAATAAGTTGTCTAAGTAAGTTGTAAAAAGTCTTTTAAAAGTAAGTCAAGTAGTTTCAACATCTACTTAGTTATGTTAGGATATTTCTTTAATATTGGATCCAATTTTTTTCAAGCTTTCAAATCCAAAGTAATGTATTATTTTTTTAAAAAGTAAGTTTAACTTCCTGCCAAGTTATCTTTCAAATTTTCCTTTAAGATATGCCCCAACCCTATAGACCTAATGCTTCATTTTTTTTTGAGCCACAATATCTTTTTTACTAGGAAATACTAGTAGACCGAGATGTGACTGTTAGTTGAGGCTCCCCATCAAACATCATTCTGAATTTTCTATAGTTGTGGAGAAAAGTTAGTAGATTATCTGGGGAAACTGGTAAAAAGTTGACTTTGTATGAGTTGAATAAATTCAATTGCCAAGTCTGTCCTAACTTGCCAACTAATGAGCACTGTGGGGAATCGTCAATTCCCCTCAAATGACGTCACAAGCTGCAGTCTATAAGAACTGCCAAAAAACTTTCTTTTTAGAGTTTAGCAACCCTGTACTAGATAGCAGATCGACTAGAAGCTGTTCTATGAACTGTTGTAACTTTTATATATCATCCTTAATGCTTAACCCTTAAACTTAAAATTTATCTTGAATAAATATGTTATGTTTCTCGAATGTGTTCGGTACCTCAAGTTTTTTAACCTTCCTGAGTCCACTGTTTATTTCATTTCTTAATATTTAATTGATTTTAGTACTACGTGTGGATACTGCCTTTACTAATTACCAAAGATGGTGACCCGGACGTGATTGAACTTGGTCGAATCGACGGTTATGTTGGCCAAATCAAATTGCGCCTCTAATTGGGCAAACCACAAGGTTGGGTTTGGTTTCCAAAAAGGCGGAAATTTTACCGATACGCGTGATATGTTGGCATTAGTATTATTTTCGTTAGGCATTGTAAAGGCAAAATTACAAAATGAGAATTCACAATTGGGGACGGGAAAATACGCACTACCCTTTAAACGGAGCAAAGACCCTATAAATACGATAGCAAAATGTTTACCTTGAAAAGAATATCCTCATTTATAATGATGTGTTCGGATTGAGCTTGCAAACGTAGTTAACTTTGGTAATTTGGTAACTTTGTTAAAGTAACGTAACTTTGGTAATTAGTAAAGGCAGTATCCACACGTAGTACCAAAAGCATTATCTTTTATGTGGTAATCCACTGCTTTTTAACTTTCACTGAGGAAGGTTGCAGACTATTCAAATCTCTGCGACGTTGTACTTGCATCTTTTAAAAGTGAGCCAAGTTGGCACTAAATATTATGTCATCAGTTACGTAATATTTATTGCTACCTTGACTTACGATTAAAATATGAGATTTTTTTTGCCAGTGATCAAAAATTGTCTGCACTTTTCTTCATTAAAAATTAAAAAGCGGTGCATTTCTAAAAAAAAAAAAAAATGCTCATTATTTGGCAAGTTATGACAGATTTGGCAATCTGATTTAGTTTAACTCATTCAAAGTCAATTTTTTATCAGTTTTGGCCATTTTAATCCCAGTAGACCAGTACATTCATAAACTATTAACTTTTCCCTACATTCTATAAAAAATTCAGACTGATGCTCGATAAGGTACTTCAACTCTCAGTCTATAGGAATGAAAGTAACAATTACTAGATATAATAGTAATAAATTTAAAAAAAAAAAGAAGTTATTATTAGCTAGCTTTTAGAAAATTTCTAAAGTGCAATAAGAAAATAATACCCTCTAAATTTTTGTAACAAACTAATAGTACCCTTATTAAGAAAATATTGTAAAGCAAAATTTTGTCATATATTGTAGCAAAAAATAAATGAAGCGTAAAGTGTATGTTATATCAATCTCTCATATTTGCAAGAAACATTCATTTATTCAAAGGCGTTATTCACTTGATCCTGTTTGAGGAAATTAAGAATAGAAGAATAGAATACAGCTTATAGTAATTTATCATTATACATGTACATGCAATCAATCATTTTGAAGCTTTGACTCTACCATTACTGTTCCAGATGGAAGTTCTATTGTTACAGGGAACATAACATCTGGTTGTCAGATGTTGCTGACAGTTCAAATACATAACTGATGTTCTCTATATCTGTGATGATGAGAAATCTCATCTTGATTAATGCTTTAAAATATTAATACTGCCTTCCTTTGGCAAAAAATGTCCAAAAAGAAATTGACATTGTAAATATTTCATAGGCTAATTTTTAAGTAATTTTTTAATTTAAATTAATTAAAATTTGTTTTGACTGTAGTATTTTGTATTCGACAAGACAGTTAAGGAACTGTCATCATGTCAAATAAAGAATGAAAAGCTGAGTAGCACAGTAAAAATATATTTTAATCAATTGTAATTATATAATTGAAATTATTTGAGGATTAACTTACGCAAGATTTACAATGCCAATTCATTTTTCGATATTTTTTTTGCAAAAGAAACACATGAGAATTTTATCTTTTTTTTCGTAGCTTGTATAAGCATGTTATGAAGAGTTGAAAAGGGCTAAACTAAGTTTCTTTCCCTCTAGAATTTGAACTGGAGAATAAATGCGAAAACAAGCATAAATTCCGCCTCCTGTCCTGTATTTATGAAAAATTTCAATTGGAAGCGGAAGACCCAAATGCTAATAAAAGTTTGCTAATGTGCAGGTTTGTTGAGTTTTTTTAAAGAAACTTATTGGTTGAGAAAAATAATTGTTTTAAAGTCTAAAAATAAGATATATAATCTTTTTGTTGAGAGAGTAAGTGAGAGATTTGTATAAGATATATAATCTCTTACTTAACTTCCTTCCTTTCAAGTACTTAGGATATGATAAGTTGATAATTTACTATTTGCTAATAAATCTTTTTCATTTACCTTAAGATATACAATTTTTTTTTCAATTTGAATAAAAATTCTTACATTTATTTATCTGTGACTATTACTGTGAAGTCTTTACATTTTTGCATTGCTATTTTAAGTGTCTTTAATTATGTCTATTTTTGTGTTAAATTTATTTAATATATATTGTATAAACAACTAAATATTTAAAAGTTCTTGTTTGCAAATAGTTGCTTCATTACAATGAGGTTTTTTGTTAGTATTTATTATCAATGATATACTTCTTTTCATCAATTTAACATACTACAAAGTAACTTAAAATTTTAAACATACACGAAAAAGGTTTTTTTTTTAAATAAAAATCTGTTATTTACTTATAATGTACGAAATATTTTATTTAATGGTTTTAATCAAAATGAAAAAAAAAGTACATCAGATAATTTTTCATGATTTTAATACAAAATGAGGAAATAGGTAGTTATAGACAATCACAAAACTTCAAGCACAATCTTAAAAAATTACTTGCAATACAATGTATAACGAAATAATTTTTTTTTTTGTATAAGATTTTTAGAAAATATTGGTTGTATTCTTCAATAGGCATTTTGAGTTTGTCTTTTGAGTCATTCTCTCTCCCAATACTGAAAATTCCACCAGTTTCATCACATACACTCACAATTAGTAAAGGTCAGGATTCTAAACTGGCAAGTCTCATATTTTGGATGCCCATCTGATGGCTGTGGGGTTAGCGCTCTGGCCTCACATTCCAAAGGTGCCCGGATCGAATCCCGGGTTAGGCATGGATGTTCGTTGTGGCTCGGAATCCACTTTAATCTCTAGGTCCTGGCCTGATTAGCCATCATTGTGCATAAAAATAGGTTGTTGAGGGTACGAACCAAACCATACAAAACTCATGGCCTGGACACTTTTTAGAAAAATCCATTGTTTTGTTGCACATTGTGTGTGTTTGAAAGCATACTAGTTAAGCTGAAATTTCCATTCAGAATCTCCAAAAAGCCTTTAAGACAGAAATAAATAATACTCTAGAATTAGCATTTTTCTTTATTTTTGCTTACCTGGAAGTATTATATAGAGGTATCACTATTGAAACCATATGCCCCTCAAATCATTAGAGATTTATCCCCTTATAGTATGTAAGCAGTCATTTTCTCCTTTTGTGAATATTATAAAGGTACTTGTCACTGTAAGATATACCTTCCTTCAGGCTAACCCATTCTGTTCTTTTTATGTTGTGGTTTTATGCAATGTTTTTAGAATATTCTTGTGTTTATACATGTCTGTATATTATATTTATATACCTTTAATACAAAATTATTTTTACTCGATGCAAAGGTATATTTTAATACTATTCTCTATAAAAGGTAGCCTGTAGTCAGCGTTATCAGACCTCAGACTTAAAATTCTTAGGTTGACAGTTTTTCACTATGCATCACACAGTATGTTTACATACACACAGTATGTTTAATTATATTTAATTATATCATGACACAGTATGTTTAATTATATTTGTACCGATTAAAATATCAATAGTACTTCAAAAATTAAGATTTCCAAAAGACTGTGGAAAATATAGGTGTCGGAAATACAACAGCGTAGTATTAAAAAAACTACGTCTGGCAACGCTGCCTGTATACACTTGTTATACCAAGTTTCCTCTGTTAATTTTTCTATAAAAATATTCTTTTTAGTCGCTTTACGATCCTTGAAATTTCTGCTTTTGTCAACTAAAAACTGAATTGCTTCCGGAAATCAACTTTCTGCTCTTCAACTGGTCAGAAAATTGCAATTTTAAATTGACTTATTTCTTAAATTTATATTGTGCCTCCCCCGCCCCACTGTTGAGGCAATTAACTTTACTAAAATTTACAAAATGTGCAATATTTAATGAAAATTAATTATAGTTAATTAAATGGATCTAATTTATTTAACTTATGCTTAAACTTAAAACTATTTAATTAAATGGAATTATTTAATTATGATTTTGTTTGACTTATTTATTTTTATATATATAATTCTATTTAATTAAATGGATTTATTTAACTACGATTTTATTTGACTTATTTATACTTAAACTTAAAGAAAACATATAGGAAGTATAAGTTTCTAAGATACTTAAACTTGTGCATATAAATAAGTTTATTAGTTTATAAGTTATATCTGATTATAAACAAATGAATTTTTCTTTCTGATTTTGTTATATATTGCAGACAAGCTCTTGATGGACAATTTTGCGATGTAGATAGTTTACCTATGTGCAGTAGTCGTCAAACATACTTGTCTGAGGTTTTGCTTGTGAAATTTTTTAATCCTTTGCTAGAAAAAAATTGCATTTCAATTAGCCGTTTGGATGCTGAAAATTTACAACTGAAACCATTGGTTTATATGAAAGGTAATAAAAACTTTTCTAACTATTGCAGTCTCTTATGTTGATAGTGCTTGGGCTTTGTCATAGTTGCATGTAATCCCCTGACATATTGTTGACTAGTATAGAAGTGGCATGGCTTAGAATGGAAACGTTTCTAATTTTGTTTTGCAGTTAGTTAATTGTAATTTTTTTAAAAGTTATGTATTGCATAAAGTAGTACAGTCAAACCCTATTAATGCGAAATCATTGGGATCGCCGAAATTGTTCACGTTAACCAAATTTCTTGTTAAATAAGTAAATTAACGTTAAGTTTCAAGTACAGAGAACTGCATTTACTTCGTGTTAAACAGAATTTTATGCTAAGCGATTTCGCGTTAACAGGGTTTGACTGTATTAAAAAAAATTGTGATTGATACTATGGTCATTGTAAAATTAAGTCAAAAGTTGGCAACAAACTATATTAGTTTACTTATTGGAAAGTCACTTGTTGAACAATGAACTTAATGTCAGACTCGCTATTGCAGGGGTCGCACTAGCCTTAAAATTCCAAATATTCCTTAAATTTTTGTTTCTCCTTTAAATTATTAAAATTGTGCTTAAATTTTTGGATAATTCCTTTAAAAAAAAAAAAAAAAAAAAAAAAAAAAAAAATAAAACCCCCAAAAATTCCCCAATTTTCCTCCAAAACCCACCAAAATATCCCAATATTCTTCCAGATAAAAAAAGTGGATTTAATTAAATTTGCATGTTTGTCAAAATAGTATAATTGTTTAATTGGGTGTATAACTTTTATTTTGCTAAAAAGTTGTTTGACGTTAAATTTTTTTGAAAATTGGAATTTTTTTTACCATTATTGAAACAAGCTTTGGATAGAATATGTTTGTGTTAGGAGCTTGTGTCAGCTTCAAAAGAAATATCCCTAAACGTTTTAAAATTATCCCTAACATTTTAAGAAATATTCCTAAAATTTTGAGAATTAGCCCTAAAATTTTAAGAATTAGCCCTAACATTTTAAGAACTATCCCTAAATTTTTGAAATTATCCCTAAAATGCTCTTGAGATTTTTGAAAGTATCCCTAAAATTCCCACCTACATTTTTTAGAAAACTTACTGCGTCCCTGCTATTGATTTAACATCCTTTGTAAAATTTCAGTGGAGTTTCTGGGGTATAATTCACAAAAATTGTAATTTATTTAGTATGTTTTCTACTGCTGTTTAAATTTAATTTAATTTGGTTTTACTGTATGATTATGTTTTAAATTGGCAGTACATTAGATAAGAAACCTTTTATGTTAATGTCTTCCTAATATCTAATTTCTACATTTCTTTCATTATTATTTATCGATAGCTGTATGACCTATGTCGCTCAACCTATGAGAAAGATAGTTTTTTTTTTTTAGTTAGGGGATAATTGTTGTACTTTTTTGTCTGTTTTTTAAAAATTTATCAAAATTGCTACTTGTGTGGTGCGACTTGTTTGGAGGATCGGCCCTTTTTAGATAAATATAGCATATTGTAGTTGGGTTGCGTGTGCGAAACATAATGAACAGTATTTTCACAAGGTTATCCTTGAGAGATTTTAATTCTTTATAGAATTATTTTGTCAAAACTGTAAGTTAAAAGACACACAATCATTTTATTATTATGACTTAACTGTGGGTCTATCATTCTTGTGGGTTAATATTCATATTAGCCATATACGTAAACTTAGAATGCCTCTAACTAATGTTTTTTGAGGGGTTTCTGAATAAAATGAGTATTTTAAGATCAGAATAAATACAATGGTAGTTTAGATGGTTTTTGTACTAAGCAAAGCATCTACCAATTCTCCGTACTAAAAGAGTGTTCTCATTTATGATATTTTTGTAATGGGCTTTCTGCAAGATGTGATTCAAGTAATCTTTAAAATTTTTTGCCATGAGTTCTGCTGGAGTATCATTATGTATTAGGCTGCTATTAATTGTAGCAATACACTTATCAATAAATGTAATGTGCCATTCTCTTTCATCTGTGACTATTAATTCCACGAATGTGACAAAATGATAGTTTTCTGCATGTGGGGAATTCTCCTTTAGATTTTATTTCTTGATATTTGCAAAAGAAAGCTTTTTCATTATACATTAAAGATTTCAACAATTGTTTTATAAATTTAATTGATAGTCAAATTCTATTTGGTTCCTCGGATGGGACATGCTCATCATTCAATCTTTTTTCTGTCCAGTCCAATAATTTGATTAAATTATTCATAAATAACTTAGTCTGTAGTATCTGAACAAAACATCTGATTTCTTTATCAAAACAGTATATTACTGATAACTGTAAGGATTTAGTGGCATTTTTTTGGGGATTCCTATTGTTTGTTATGGCTTATTGCCCTGAATACAAGCATAAACCCTGAAATAAAATTAACATAGAACTTAAACTCTACTTATAAATGTTAGAACTGTCCTTTAGAACATTTCCTTAATATAAAAATGCAGTCTAAAAAATCTTAAGCTTATTTTATTAAATATTACGTTGGAAAAAGTCAAAAATAGTAAATGTGACTGATGTGGCATTTCACTGTTTGGGTGTAAAATTTAAATTATAATAGAAGCATTTTATTGAAACTGCTATTATATCAGTCATACTAAGGTTGTTTATACTTAAAATAAAAGTATCTTTATTGGTATACTTTTTGTAATAAATACCAGTTGCACAAATTCCTGAATTTCCTTAAAATGATCCATGTATTTGTTGAAAATAAAAATAAATTCACGTTCACTGGAGAGAAGTAGGTTTTAAAATGGTAATAAAAAGGTGCGAAGATAAATTTGGTGAATTTGAGTTTGCTTAAAAAATGCTGGTAAAAAGCTTTATAATAATTTTGTTTTGAAATGTATTTTTAATTTTTCAATTAGTGTAAATTTTTTGCTTAAATTTTCAGATTATAATAACCTTGCTGAGTGTCTTGATAAAAATAGTCATCATGTAACCGATTGTGTACCTCAAAAGTGGATTTCCACAAATGTCCAGGATAAGAAGATGTTTTGCGGGTAATTTAAATAGTTATTTATTTAATTTGCATTAAATGTCTTATTTCTTCATGTTGTAAAGATTTTCAGTAATTTTTTATTGACTTTCTTACCAAAAATGCATACAATAAGGCAAAAAACAAACATTGGTTTAATCTAAAATGGCATACTTTTTTGTTCACTTCTTGTATTTCTTATACATACCTATTGATAATGTAGCATTCTTTTACTTTATTAAAAGTGAAAATAATTGTTAATATCACAATATATTTTGCTCTTGTATTTGTAATTTGGTTGTTTTTATTCTTGACTTCAAATACTTGGTATCCAGCAACAGGGAATGTGCATGTAACCTGGAATTATCAAAAAAATCGATATTCCTAATATAAACCATAAAAACAAAGTTTTTAATATAAATTCTTTATATGCATTTAAAATTTTTATATTTATTAACATAGTGCCGTTTCTGTTGTCAGCGTGTGGTTGTTTTTAATATTTAAAATTAGGTGTAAACACAATTTCTACCAGCAAAATATGCGCTAAACTACTTTTTGAAATTTATTCATCAAAATTGAATGTGGATTTATGCTTTCACATCCTAACATCTTTTATTTATTCTGATTAAATTTTTTTTATTATTTATTTATTAAAGCTATTTTGGCTACAGGAAAGAGTTTCTTCAATGATCGGTTAAATTCTATTTCAGTACGATTGAATGACAGCTAGTTGGTTTGTTAGTATTCCATAAAAGCGACCTTTTAGTGACAGTGACAGCCACCAAACTTAGATAGAATGCACTGTCATCAACTTTGTATCTATCTGCCAAGTTTCATTCCGATTGGATGATGGCAAAGAGGTTAATAAAACCTCAGCATATTTGCCTGCCATCGACACCCTCTGTACTACCATACTAAGCACCTATGTTGTACCTGCATTTTTTGGCCAAACTGTGTTATTATTACCAGATGGTTCTCGGTAATTTTTTCTATGCAATGATGACGATAAATGGTCTTTTCTGCACAGGAAGTATTAAAAAAGTTAATAAGTTAGCATATTAACTACATGAAATTGTTAAACTTTTAACCACATTTTCTCATTTTGAGCTCAGTTGTATAAACGAATTATGTTCAGGGTGAACGACTTATACAGGGGTGAAAATCTTCCCTTTTTTTCTCCTGCTTTTTTTTCTCTGAAAAGTTCTGTTTTTTTAAAAAAATTTATTATTTTTAGTGGACTATAGGTTTTTTGTTTTATCAGACTGGATTTCCCTAAAACCTCCCCTAGAGAAAATTTCTGGCTGCACCTCTATTCTGTACGCACACAGTGTACTCAATTATATTCTTACTAAGCTATTTTTGTAGTTCAAAATAATGCTGATTATATTTTCCTCTTTTTTACTTATTGGCTTTTTCACCCCTGATTATAGACTTAAAGGTCACTATAAGTTTAGGTACCTTCTCAAACATCATTCTGAATTTCTTATCAAATGTAGATAATTGTTAATAGATCATGAATCCACTGGTCTGCCAGAGCAAAAATGGCCAAAACTATTGAAAAATCTTTTTTGAAGGAATCGAACTCAATCTGATTGCCAAATACTATACCGTAACTTGCCGAAAAACGAACATTCTTTTTTGTCTGGTAACCCACCACTCTTTAATTTTCAAATAAAAAGGTTACAGACGTTTTGTCTGCCCTGGCACCTTGATCTTTCAACTTTTGAAAGTCAGCCAACTGGGCAATAAATATTACGTAGTCGGTGACCCAATATTTATCGTTAACTTGGCTCACTTTTGAAAGATGGAAATATTTTTTGCCAAAGAATAAATATTGTCTGCACTCTTTCTCATTGAAAATTAAAGAGCAATGGGTTGCCACATAAAAGAGAATGCTAATTATTTGGCAAGTTATGACGTATTTGGCAATCAGATTAAGTTCCTCTAATTCAAAGTCTGATTTTGAATAGTTTCGGCCATTTTTATCCCGTCAGGCCAGTGGATTCACGATCTTCTACTAACATTTCTCTACATTCTATAAAAAATTCGAAATGATGTTCGATGAGGTACCTGAACTTGCAGTCACCTCTCGGACTATCATGAATTGTATTGGAGATAGATCTTATGTTTACATTTGAATTTCTTTTCCTCTCACTAATAATTTTATGTTTCAGTGCGGTGCAATCTTTCCTGAACTGTGTTGAAAGTAGGGTGGTGGACAGCAAATGCAATAACCAGAAGAATGTCTTCTTTAGTGTTCGGCAGTCGTTATTCCTATATTTGTTACCTCACTGCTCTGAACAACAAAGCCATGCTTTACCTCTTGAGTCGTCGGTCATGTCTGATAACAATTTAAATGAAGTTTATTCAGCTGAAATGACAACAAACACTGCAGATGTTACCACAATGTCGCCTCAAAATTTTTCAGAAGTGGTGGTTGTACATCAGCATGTTGTCATTACATTGAATTATCGTGAGAAAAGTGCAGCTAATCAAATGTGTATTTGTCATTACTTGCTTATGATGAAATTTTTCTTTATTGTTAGTAAAGCGATTTCTAAGTTTTTAATTTAGAGTTTAACTTATTAGTTTGGGTTTAGTTTGTAGAGGGGAAAAATAACAGTATTCCTGTTTTGTTGTTTGAAGTTACAAGATGAAGCTACAAGATGAGACTAACTACTAATTTACTGCACGCAAGAAGAAATATGTTGCATCGATTATATACAATTTTAATTTAATTTTCTTTTTGCACATTTCTATTAGATTGAGGATATTGTAATCTATTTTAGAGAAAACAATCAGAATAATTTTAGTTCAGTGCTTTAGGTTAAGCATTGCTAAAAAGCTTGGTCTTTAAACTTAATGTCATTTTATTTTTAAAAACAACTATAATAATTTTCTAAATATTTTATAGTTTTTGTATAAAATATACTACAGATTTTCGGATATGAAATGTAAATTGAATTTATAATATATGAATATGCATACAAAGTTTTAGTGATGCTTAAGTTAAAAAAATCAAAATGCTTTTTGAATTGTAAAGCTCACAAATTAAATTAAAAAAAAAGTAAAAAAGATTTAAAAAAAAATATTTTTGCTTGATGTTTAGTAATATTAACTTCTGTGACACATTTTGACGTTTATAGTAATACAATTTTTTAAATATATTTTCATGGAAAATTTTGGTGGTATATATAAATCTGTTATGTTTTTATTTTACATATACTTAGTTGAGTATTTAGTTTTTAGTTAACGTTTGAATTTAGATCTTTGTTTGTAATTTACCGCATTGCTTTTTTAAGTTAAATTGCTAACTTTTAAAATGTTTCAGCATTTAACTTAAACAGTAGAGATGTGACAACAGTGTGATTCAAATTTATAATTTTTTTTACTAAAGTTAATAATTCGGTATTGACACAATTGTACAATGCGTAATTTGTTAGAACGCATAAATATTTTTTCTACGAAAAAATTTTCTTTGATTTTTTTTATTCAAAAGTTGGCAGTAAGGGTATCTAAAGAGCGTTTCTATGCATTATTTGAGATTTTCTGGATTTGAATACACAGTTCAGTTGTAAAGTACCAGAACCTGCAAGTAACTATTACTGGAGTAATGTTGCTCTGTGAAAATAAAGTTTACTTCTTTTTGAAAATTTCTGTGGCAACCAGATTCTACTGTATATTTAAAGAAAAATTGCATTTATAAATTGTTTGTGACTTTTGGATCATCCTATTTTTAAAGTTAAAAACAATTTATAATTTTATGGCTTCTTCAATTTGATTTAGAATATTTTAAGATAACCTTTGCTTTTCTTTTTCTAATAACCAGGGTAGCTTGTTAGGGTACTTTTATTTGTGTTTTGTTCTTATTTTATATTTTTTTAACCGAGGGTTTGGTTTTCTTATTGAGATCTGTGTTTTTACTTTACTGCATTATTTTGAAATACAATGTATTAAATTTTTTTTGCCAATGATCATAAAATTAATCTTAAAGAATATGAAGAAAAAAAATATTGTTATTTTAAGAGTTTAAGTAATTATGCCATTTATTTTTAAAAGTAATTTTATTTAAAAAAATGCTATAGAAAAAATTATGATAGCATAGAACACTTCGATTTGGTAATAGTTGACATAAAAAATATTTATTTGTTGTAGATACATAAAATTAAATACAAAAATAATAATAAATAAACATTAAAAATCAATTTTTTTGCATCACACTTTTTTTCTCATATAAATACCTGTTTTTTAAAGTTTTTCTAATGACATATGTTCTAGTTGTTTTCCTAATTCATAGTTACTAAATTGTTTGGTTATGTATTCCTTCAATGTTTTATGTTAAAATATGGTTGTAATATTATCTAATTAACAAATTTATAAATTTGAATACTCATATATATTAATCTGTTCTTGACATCACAGTTGTTAATGTTCAGTTGGCATTGTGTGATGTTAATATATTGTAGTCTAGTATTATGTGCTTTCTGTATATATATTTTATCTATATATACTGCATATATTATGACTGCAGTATTAGTTCCTACTATTTCTACATTGTTGGTCTGTGATACTAATCAGCATTTACTTTAACGATACCAAGAATCGTGTTATGTGTACAATTGTGTATGTTTTATTTTATGTAACTTAGTGATATTATCTTGTAGAATGGCGATACTAAAACCAAATATTTTGCTTTTCTATGTCTAGAATTGGTCGTTAAAAAAATTCACTGTGCATTTTTTCACAATGCGTTTATACTTGTTTGTTTTATGAGGTTATAATTCTTATTGTAATAAGGATTTTTACAAAATTTTATATTTTTACTTTGAAGTTCCAGTTTTGCATTTCGATAAATATGTTTTCTGTACAATTTAATGTATAATATTGTATTCTGCTATAATTTTTTGTATGATATTCATTGAAGTTCTGTTGGAAGTTTAAATTTTTTTTCTTGCATTCAAAACGTTTGCTTAAAAAGATTTTTACCCTTAGATCAACTTTAATTATTTGATTATGAGTATCAATGTTTGATTTATATATTTTATAAATCTATACATAAATGTTAACATGATTCAAATTGGACATTTGCATATTATTGAGCGTTTAACTATTTTTGCATTGAGTTTTGTTTGTTATATTTTTTTGCGATAGTAAATATGCAGTACTATGACATTTTTTCAATATTTCTTACTATATTATTAAAAAGTTTTTTTTTTTTTGCCAGTCGTAAAAATTCTTTGTTAATTTTTTTTTTTTACCACTAACAAGATGTAGGATGACATTAGTATAATTACTGCTTTAATTGCATTTTTTTTTCGATTTCATTAAGTTAATTTTTTTTTTTTTTTATATTATTAACTCTTTAAAAGTTTTTTGTTAAAAGAAGTGTATTAAATAAAATCTTTCTTATAGTTTTTATCCCATATTTTTTTAATGAGAAATAAATTGAGGAATAAGTAATAAACATAATTTAGATTATATTTTTACTAATGAAAGTGGATGTGAATTAATAAAAAGAGTATATTTGTAACTGAATACATCTAACTTGTTCTATGTACAAACTGATTAAAAAATTATATCTTGGTAACCAATTACTACTTAAAATTTTTACATGCACCTTTGTCTGAATGTGTAATTTGTATGTAAAAAAAATAATAAAATTTTGTTTTAGGTTTAAAAGCTTTATTATCTTGAAGATTTTTTTGGAAATTTCTCTATTACATTTCTCGAAATGTAATATAGATAAAGTGATGCTTGTGGCTAAAAAGATCTATGTTGCTGATGTCCACATTAGGTGGAAATTATTTTTGAAATGTCCCAAGTTCAAAAATGGTTTGTCTGTGGTCTGTATATTTCCAGAATTAAACATGCTAAAATGTTCAAATTTGATGTACAAGTTAGTAGTACTCATGTAACGTAATCGTTTGGTACATATTTGGTACAAATATCAAGAAGGTCAAACATAGAAAAAGTAAACTATTCCGATGTTAATGAACCAATTTAAGGGACGAAAAGGGGTCGAAACTACTGTGAAATATTGAAATGCCATCCTTCCAATGTAGTCACAACTCTGAAATTTATTACAAATGAAAACAAGATCAAGGATGGAAAAAGTAAATTACTCCGATGTCGATTAACTAATTTTAAGAGGCGAAAAAGGGTCAAAACGTTCCAAACGAGAAATTCTGTTGCCAGCGTGTGCTTGGTGTTGGCATCTAATTTTAAATATTAAAAACATCTCTATCAGCAAAATATGTAGCAAACTACATTTCAAAATTTATTAATTAAAAATGAATGTGAATTTATGCACTCGCATCCAAATATCTTTTATTCATTCTGATTAAAAGAATTTTATTATTTATTTATTAAAACAATTTTGGCAGTAGAAAAGAGTTTCTTCAATGATAGGTTAAATGTAATTTCAGCGTGGAACAGTGGCAGTCCCTAAAACCTGATAGAATGCATTGTCATCGACATTGAATCTATCTGCTTAGTTTCAGAAAGATTGGATGACGGAAAGGGGTTACTTTGGCTTCAGCAGATTTGCCCGCCATAAACAAACCATACCCAACAAACACACACAGCACACACATAATCGAAGTTAATATAAAGGATTTAAAAAAAGATCAAAATTTTTTATATTTAATTATTAAAACTTATTTTTGCAAATTTATTTTTTTAACATAATGGAGCATTGCATAAGAATACAAACTCATTAAAACCCTATATTATCTGACACTGATGAAACGTTTTATGTAAATTTAATCCCATCATTATGGAAATTTGCTACATTTCTTTTCTTCAGGTTGTAATCTATTAAATGTTTGTCGAATATTTGTGTTTTTGCGTCTTTCTAAAATATCCATACAATTCCCCCTGTGAGGCGAAATATTTTGTCATCTTATTTTGGTTTCAAACACAATTTGGTTGTATCATAATTTTTTTCATGGAACAAAAAGAAATTAATGAAGGTTGTATATAAGAAGCATGCATTCAAAAGCTAACAAATGTCCCAAACTCAAAAACATTAAATATTTCATTGTTTTTTATTTGTAAACTCTGCTGGGCATTAAAGTGTGTTAAAATTGAAATTGCCAGATTTGATGCTGTAGAGCAGATGAAAATAAAAGCATAAACTATTTATAAAACCAAACCATTTAAATTTTATTTTATCCTTTTTAATATTTAATTAATGAACATATCGTCGGCTCAGAGTGAAGAAGTGCTATTGCGGATTTAGTCTCGAATAACCTTTTGCATAAACTGAAATAGGAGCAACAGACCCATCGATTAGTGAAATTTGCAACTTGATCACTGAAATAAATTTCTGATAAGTGAGTGACATGTGAAAGCGCTAACCTTGTGTTCAATTAGCACTTCAGAAGATTTTTTTGCTGTCTTGAAAAGTTGAAGTTGGCACCTTTGCACTCGAAGTCGACGATATGCTGCTTACAATATTCAGACTACATTTTCTGATTGCTTCTAAAAATACATAAAAACTGAAAATCGTCCTCTGTCCGTAAGTGAAAGCTTTGTGACACACAGTTTTAACTAAATTGAGTCGTCCACTTCCAAAAGTGCCTAGTTGCCTAGAGGGCAACTTTTCAGGAAACAAGAAAAACCTGCATTTTATTAAACTGAAGAGTTAATTTATGACTTATGTTTATAAAATCTGTAAATAAATTAGAAACACAATTTACAAGGTCTTAGGTCATTATTATTTTATATAAGCTGTTTTAATATGCAACTAGGTAGTTTTGTAATTTTTTTTTTGTAATTAGCTGGTTTTGGAATAGACCTTTTGCAATTAGCTGGTTTTGGGATCGGACCTTTTGCAATTAGCTAGTTTTGGCACTGTAAATGCAAGTGGGCAGTTTTGGAAATCAAAAACAACAATGAGACTGAATGTGAGGTTAAAAGTAGTTTTTATTTCCTCGTACACTTTTCACAACACCTTCAACTCTCATTTCTTCTTCAATATTTGCAATATTTAAACTCATTTCTTTTCCCAAGGTCACAAGAAAAGACAACATAACCTCATAGAAATCACTCAACTTTCAATCAACACAGCTGATGAATAAAAATAACTGATTCTCTAAAAGTAGCAGATTAGCCAACAGTAATTATTAGTAAAAAGTGTAGAAATATAGGTCTGCACTATGAAAATGTCCCCCAGTTTTTCCGAATAAACAATTTTGTGGAAGCTAACAACTAGTGGGTAGGGCTCTTTTTTTTCTTCTTTTTTTTTGCAACTAGCAAGTTTTTAAAATGACTTCATGAAAGCTTCCATCTTAGATGCTAGCAAGTAGGTAGTTTTGGAACAGTATCTGTGTTTGTAACAATACAGTTTTGGAAATGGAATGAAATCCAACTAGGTTCGGTTTGAATTTGTACTCGATTTTCAGTCCTTTTTTTAAAAAAAGGGATTTAGAAACTTTTGCCATTGTAAAACCATTTTAAAATGTGTATTTCAGTTGTGCCAACAACATGCAATTAAAATCTCAACATTTCAGATTTTGTCAATTAGGCACTTTTGGAAATGGACGTCTCAATTGAATTAATCCCATCTGAAATACTATTTTAATAATATGAGTTTTGATTCTATTAACCAATTCCCGATAATTTGGTTTATGTCATGATCACTGACCGATCGTGGGTTTTATTGAAAGAAATCTAGGAATGCGGCAGTGTTCCGCCGCCAAGTCCGATAACAAAGCGGCAGACAGCAAGTGTATATTATGTTGACAGAGCTTAGGCCCGTTTTCGACCCCTCACAGCTCAGCTTTTATTATAGCTAGAACCCTGATTTTTTTGCCATCGTGTTTCCCCGGTTGAGTAGACGAAAAATAAAAACATAATTGTTAACATTGAACAAGGGAATATGGTAAAAAAAAATCCTTTGAAAATCGCAGAAGTCACCGGAATTTTGTTCCTTTTATTCTTCTGTTTCTTCTGATTCTTCTATTTCTTCGGATTTTTCTGGTTCTGACCAAAACTTTAGCCAGGGTTACAGCCAAAACTATTTTATGAATTTTGACCATTTTTTATTCTTCTCAGCTTGATTAGAGGAAGTGCCTTTTGTATGATTTGATGGGTAGGAGGATCTGTACCCCCCCGGAAATGATCCTGATGCTTGGGAATTTTAGCGTGGCCTACAATTTAAATGCTTTAATATATTCAAACCATTATTTTTTTATTCTTCTCTGCTTGATTAGAGGAAGTGCCCTTTGTATGAATTAATGCGTAAGAGGGTCTGTACCCTCTAGAAATGATCAAGGAAGTTGGGAATTTTAACACGGACAATGACTGATTTAAACAGGTCAACGAATTTTGTATATTCATCTTTTGCTCCATTTCAAGAAGTGACTTTGATACTTTAAGTTGAACTATTCAGTGTAATTAGAAAAAAGTAAACATTAATTAGTGCTTATTACCGAAAACATATTGTAAATTTCGCAAGTTTATCAGAGCTTTTTTTTTTTTTTTTTTTAACAATAATTATTACCAAAAATTTCGCCAAACTGGCAATTTTTTTTTAAAAATATTAAAAATAAGAAAACAAAAATAGTAAATTACACTGATCCATGTCAAATTCAAATGCTGTGACTAGTATTAAAGTGTAATTGAAAGTTGTGCGATGTTCCATACTCCTAGTCAGAGGTGGCGCCAGCAGGGGGGGGCTGAGGGGGCTGGAGCCCCCCCCGTCGGGGAAAGCTAGCCCCTCCATCGGGCATAATCGGTGTTGTTTGTCGGGGGACGACGACAATTTTTTTTTTTGCTCTTTTGTCCAAATTTACAGTAAAACCGTCTCTCATTTTCTTATTAGTTTGATATTTGCTTAAATTTGGATGCTTCTTAACTGCTCGGATCACAAGTCTGAACTCGGGAATCACATACAAAATTTAATAAGCCTCGTAAGTTTTAACTTCTGTCGATTTACAAATTCGCTTACAAATTCGCTATTCGCTTACAAATCATAAATAAAGTGGCACTTGACTCCCAACTTTAAAGTAGCTTTCTTTAAAGATAAATGGAATAAAGATGAAGTATAAAATGTGTGAGTAAGTAAGGATATAATTGGAATTTAGAGAGGATTTTTTTTGTATGCAGTAAAATTTTATATTTTCTTAATTTCGATTGCTGACCATTGATCAGTCAGATCTCAAATCAAGACCTCTATGTAATCGAGCTATATCGTGGCATTACTCATAGAATAAATATTAGTACTTATTTTAAATAAAATATAAAAAGGGGATTCAATAATGAAAATATCTTAATCTCAGAATTCTGCAAAATCAGAAACATCAGCTGCGACTTAGAAACGACCACTCATTTCAAGAGCAGAATTGTAATTTCCCCCGACGGGATTAACTATTTTTCCCACAGTTGTCGGGGAAATTAAGAATTTCGTAGGAAAACTGAATAAATATATTTTTTTAAGGAAACATTTCGGATACGATTTCACAAAAATTACGCACTTGAAACCGTAATTAATTTCTTGACGAAATTTGTAATTTCCCCGACAGGGTTTCACGTGTTTCAATACGTGGTATGTTATCTTCCATAGTTACTCTCTTAAAACAGTTTATTCCGTCGGAAAAATTGAGAACTATGTCGAAAAACTAAATAACTCCTCATTGTGTGTCTGGAAACAATTCGATAAAATTTCACAAAATTACTTTCAAATTGAAAACACAACTTGTATACCGACGAAATTTTTTTCACCCCGATAGGTTTCAACACATATAGATATGTTATCTTCTATAATTACTCTGCCAAAACAGTTAATTCCGTCGGAAAAATTGTGAACTGTGTCGGAAAGCTAAATAACTCCTCATTGTGTGTCAGGAAACAATTCGACAAAATTTCACAAAAATTATTTCAAATTGAAAACAAAATTTGTATCCTGATGAAATTTTTTTCACCCCGATAGGTTTCAACACGTAATATATATGTTATCTTCTATAGTTACTCTGTTAAAACAGTTTATTCCGTAGGAAAAATTAAGAACTATGTCGGAAAACTAAATAACTCATCATTGTGTGTCAGGAAAATATTCGATAAAATTTCACATAAATTACTTTCAAATTGAAAACACAACTTGTGTCGTGATGGAATTTTTAATTTCCCTAAAAAAATAAACTGTGTCAACACGTGATATATTAACCTTACAGAGTATACTTTCTTATAACTATCATCAATTTGGGGAAATAAAAAATTTCGTCGGAAAATGATAAAATATTTTAAAAAATATGTTTACTAAAAACGCTGCGCCTCATGTAAGGAACGGCCGTCATAATTTATTTTGTCTTATAAAACTTTAACTCCTTAAAATTTAAAAATATCACTGGAGGTTAAAAATGTTTGCACAAAATAAGTGAAAAATATGTACTTAATTTAAGAAACTCTGTACCCATGGAACATCAGGGGATCGATATTTTCTTATAAGTTCCTGTAAAATCTCTTCTTCTTCGATAACGCAAAATTGATATAAATAGATGTCAATGAAGCAAGAGTTTTGCTTTATGACCTTCCACATTTTTTCATTCGAATTCCACGAAACAGGTGGATGAGGAACACCATAACGCATGCTCTTGTACAAATCTTCGTAGATCATCAGCTCCTGTTTGAATACAACCGCTTTGGGTACTATATAGGCAAATGGCAGATTTGGCAATGTCGTCCAGGCGTCGCTAGACGGATCATATACTTCCGAATCCTTCAGAGATTCGTATTCATCGTGTCCTCCTATTGCGTACAGCTTACCTTCGAAGACTGCAGATGCAAACCGTCTTCGATATACACTTGGAGCAGTGACCAATGACCAGGAATCGGACACCGTATCGTAAACCTGCAGCTTCATCTCTGAATCTAGCCCATCATCGTCTCTACCGATCGCAAATATTCTGCCATCCATCGCTACGGCCTCGGACAAGATCATAGGCACCATGGGACGACGAAGACACCACGAATCTGTCTCCGGATCGTAACATTCGAGAACGGATGTAGTTTCGTCTTCTTCTGTTCCACCACCCAGAGCGTAGATGCTGCCGTCCAGCGAGACGACTCGGTAGTGGAGGCGTGGTATGGACATCGGACTGATCTCCTTGAAAGATCCGCTGAAAAGATCGAAAGCCACTCGACGATCTTCTAAGGAATTGAACATGTATACTCGCTGCTTGATTCTGAGGAGAGAATCTGGCCAGAAGTCGATCTCGCCAACCTGGTGCCAAATGTCCAGTTGGTCGTCGTATGTCAGATACAACTGAATTACGTGACTATGCTCGTCGACAATGCGGTAGAAGGTGGCGAAATTCATGTGTGTAGGTATGCGTTTTATTCTAAGGTTAGACGCTTGCATATAGGATTTTAGAAAGAGTTTAGTTGGCTGTTTTTCAGTTAGGTCTTTCAAGTCGGGATTATTTTCTTGAAGGCGAAGTTTAAGAATGTGACTTTCTGGGCAGTCCCCCCGGACTGGTGATTTATTATGATCAGCGTTTACGTCCTTGAAATGATCGTTGCTTTCTGAAAATAAACCTTCAAAAGCTTCTGTTAGACTATCATCCAAATCTGGTGTTTCACTACGATGTTCAGAATTTGGGTCTTTTAAACAAGGATGGTTTTTTACTAGAGCGTGTTCAAGGATCTCACTTTCGAGACTTTGGTCCATGTCTGAAAATAAACACTCAAGTAGTTCAGGAACATAACCAAATTTTTCATGCTCGTTCTCTTCCACCCATTTCACGATAGCCATCCAAGCAACTCTTTCATTGGTCACATTCAGATTTCTATCCTTCAAAAGTTTTTCCAACGCTTCAAATGGGATGCCTCCTATGGTGTTCCCCGTCTTTCGTAATACTTCTTCGAAATGCACTTGTACGTATCTGTAACACGTATTCATAAAATTCAATTTACCTACATCCCAAGCTGCGATAAGAAGGCGAAGACAATTACTGATATTTATGTTTCCGGAGGCGAATTCTTGGCACTTTCTAACCAAATCATCCATCAAGAGAGTGCTTGAAGCCATTAAAACATCGGCTACGTTTGCTTCGGTCAGACAAATGTCACCCGTGTATAAGTATACCAAGATTTGATCGAAAGTCTCAGCATCCACATATGGAATTGTAAATTGCTCATTATCATAATTTATTCCTAAAAACAAGTCGCTGAAGTAATCGCTGCGAGTCGCCAAGAGGAATTTGTGAACTTCAAATTTGGATCCATCTTCTGTTTTTAAAGATGCATCTGTTAATTGTTCCAGCCCTTCAAAATCTCCTTCTTTAAATAAATCTTTAAAATTTAAATGGTGATGATGTCCCTTGTTCAAAGACATTTTTATTGAGGTATATCTTAGAATCCTTTATCAAAAACACATATAAACTTTAAAAATAAAAAAAGAAAAACAAATGTGTACCGTGTTTTTGCTAATTCATCGTGCATTTATGTAACAAGCATTCTTCTGTCTAAAATCTATATATATTTTAAATATTTGAATTAATTTAGTCTCCGCGTGTCTCAAATGCAATTTAATAATACAAATACAACAAAGATAATGAACCTTATGCAAAGGGTTCATATTCAACTGGCAATCATCATACAAATTTAATTTTCCAGAGCTTACAGTAATGGGCAAATCTCGCATTTTTTAAAAACGAGTAAAATTAGTATATATTTACGAAGAATTCCTTTCCGATTCCAAATATTTAAACAAAAGTTCTTTAAAAAAAATTAGTTATTTAAATATTAAGAAAATAAAATGCCCCAAAACCAAGCCAAAACCGGTCTGATCAAAACATTCAACAAAATCCGTGGCGTCAAGAGTTCCTATCATTTCTATGGTTATCTTGAGATTTCTGCCAAATAGTGGGCGTTGGTAGACCATTGTCATATCCATTACAGGTTCGCGCGATTTGCGAGAAACTTTCAAAACTGGTTTCCGCTGCTGCATTTCAAGCTAAGATGTTTGCGAAACCGTGACGTCACATTCAATGCCAGCGGAATGAGTCGTTTTCTCGCCAACATCTAACAAGGTAATTTTGATCGCAAATTAAAAAAAAAAGAAAAGAAAAAGCGCATTGAGTAGAATTTTGTTTGTGTTTACGGCCTTTTCGAAACATTTAGAATTAAACAAAAAAAAAAAAAAAAAAAGCAAAAAAAAAAAAAAAAAAAAAAGCGGGATTTGTCCATTGTCAAAGACTGTAATATATAGAAACACAGAAGTCCAAATTAACGCTTATGTGTGGAATATCGTACAACTTTCAATTAGACTGTTTTTCTCGTCACTGCATTAAAATTTGACGTGTTTTGGTGTTATTTATCTTTTTCGTTTTCATAGTTTTGCTAGTTAAAAATAAATAAAATGGTGATATTTTTGAGGATAATTGGCCAAAAAATGAAACAATCTCGTCAAAAATGGTGAAATGGCGATATGGTTTATGATTATTATTACATCATCCTTTCGTATAAGTGAAACAAAGGAGACGCAGTCGTTAATGGGCGATGCTCAAAGGAAGATAACTGTGTTAAAGACATTCGTTTTTCAACTTTTTTACGCTTTTATCAAATTTCTACGGCAATCTCGGAGGTAGGGATGTTTAAAAATCCTTAAAAGACGTTTTTAAAGCGATTTTTATCAAAATCGTTAGAGTCTTTTGCCAATTGCTGAAAAACATAACTGTTTTAATGGCAGCTACCATATGCGCATGTACAAATTTAATGAAAACTTTAATGACCGGTCCCATGGCCAGCCACCATAAATCGGTATCCAAAAGTCAAACATCCGAAAGTCAGTCCATTCGAGAGTCATTCTGACTACAGACTGACGCATATACGTTTTTTCAAGACCACATTTCTGAACTCGGAACATTCCAAAATATGTACTGTATCATGCTTGTGAGATTGGGCGGAGATAGAATTCAATCGCCAAATTGGCATTCTTTCATTTCGTTGATACTACTTGCGTTTTTTGAAATTTGAATTATTGGCAACCCCATCATTCGAGAAATTTTCGTTTCGATCACACGCAGAGTCATGGATGGCCTCTCCATTTTTCGATCTTATCGCTTCAGATGCACAAGCATGCGCCTGAACTCATCAAACCAAATGGTGACTAACAATAGATACATTCTTTCAACTAAATATTGAACAATAAACTGTTGGAAATTCAGCAAACTCTTATACAGTCCATACTTTTTACTTTCAATTACCCATATGTATATGTAAGGTAATGTAAGTACAGTATTCGGTTTAAAAAAAAAAAAAAAAAAAAAAAAAAAAATGATTTTTTAGCATTTCTCCACGCTTTGGAACATCCTGAAAAGAAAAAAAAATCAAAAAAATCCTGAAAGTGATCTAGAAAAAAATGTCTGTCTGTGGTCAGCATAACTCCCGAACAAATAGACCTGTGATGCTCAAATTTGGTATGTGGGTTGGTGATGGCTCAAGGACCTACCATTAAAGTTTTCGTCAAAATCGCGCATGCGCATAAGGTAGGTGCCATTGGAAAAAATCATGTTTTTCAGTATTTGCTAAAAAACGTTTCTAATTTTTTTTGTTCAAAATCGTTGCGGCAATGCCTGTTATGGTGTTCTAAACATCTCCTCCTCCGAAATTCCCGTAAAAATGCATAAATGTTGAAAAAAGTTGAAAAACGAATGCCTTTAACACAGAGTTCTTTTTCCTTGAGCATACCTCATCAACGATTGTTTTCTCTTCTCCTCTCAGTTTCACTTACTATAATAAAGGATAATATAAGGATTATCGAAAAGTATATAGCCAAAATCACCATTTTGGAGAAGGTAACTTTTTTTTTTCTGAATGAATGATGAAAGTATAGAAACTGTAAATGACACAAATCTATGTCAGAGTTATAGTGTAATTGAAATTGAAGGTTGAGTGATGCTCCACACCCTGTAAAAAAAAAAAAAAAAAAAAAAAAAAAAACACACACCCAGTTGTATGAACGGCCAACAAAAACAAGATCGGGGCTCACGGTGGAAATTTGCATATGATAGAGGCTAAAGTTCACATGGGCGCCATCACAGGCAATTTCATCGGTTTTCTATGCTGAATATGCCGATCAAACGGTATAGTGGTTAGAGCGCTAGCTTCTAGACCACGAGGTTTCGGGTTCGAGTCCTGTGTAAGGCATGGGTGTTTGTAAATGTATGTTGGTTTGTTAAATGACGAAATGTTTCGGCGCATTATAGCCCTCGTGTTGCTGACGGCGCCAGATAATCTGAAAACAACCAACCAACCTATGCTGAATATCTGGCAAGCGGCGTTTTGTGATTGGTGTCTTTATTCTGTTGGTCGTTCGCAGAATCTCGAGCTCATACCTCTGAATATCTATACCTGAAATCTCATCTCGATCTGTTACATGTAACGGCCGCTAGAGGTTTATATGTCAGTAAAATTTCTTTATAACCACCCTGTATTTATAATTGAAAGCAAAAATGATCTGGGAGCCTGTAAACACATGTCTTACAAGCAAAAGAAATGCGGTTTGAATCTCAGTGTTTTGCGCTCTGGAAAATCTGCTTTAATAATATAACTTATAAAAACGAATTTTTTATACATATCCTTAATATGCATTGTTAATTTTTATATGTAATTGCAAATAATTGAGCTCGCATTGAGTTTTTACCATTATGAGAAAAAACAACAACAACCACCTACCATTCCGAACCATTGATTTACTTTCCTATGCCCCAAAAACTTGATTGAATATATTGTCATCCACAACGAGACCATCTGTCAAACTTCAGCTCGATTGGATGATGACAAGTGGGGTTACTTTCCCTACGAAGATTTTGCCGCATCAGTCTTTAAAAATCGCCAAATTATATATTTTTGAATTAAGCTTGGTATCTGGAAAACAACGTGCTAACTGCCATAGCAGACAAGTCTGACATAAGGCAATGGATACACGTGGAAATGCCGCCTTTTAGTTACAGCCCCAAAACTTGAAAGAAATAGTTTTCATCGACATCGAGTGTACCTGTTAAATTTCAAATCGATTGGAAGATAAGAAGTGAGTTAATTTACCCTCTGAAGAATTTGCTGGTAAACTAATCCTCCGAAGAGGCAATAGAAGTATGAGTAAATGCGGAGTCTTAGGACAAGCCCCTAAATCGTGGTAGAAGGTATTGTTACAGCCAAAGAACCTATCTATCAAGTTTTAGCTTTATTGGATGACGGTAAGTGGGTTAATTAGCCCTCTGAAGGTTTTGCCACGTCAACCTTATTAGATGAAGGTTTCGGCCATTAAATATCGTTAAATTATATACCTTTGAATTAAGCTTGGAATATATGGGCCGCGTAATCCAGTCGGGAGAGTATCGTTCTCGCAACTAGAAGGTTGCGAGTTCGGGCCTGGGACCGACTAAAGACTGCCGTGTTCGCTAATGGTGACTGGAGCACGTTAAATCAGTTATGGTCGTAAAGTCCTCCAAGTTCCCATACAAATCATTACCTCTGGGGGTGGCAAAGCCAAGTCTTCTGGTGGAATCTTCTGCTTGGTATTGCCTCTAAATTAAGAAGTTCCACATACGGTCGGTAGTGCTGCCATCTACCTGGTAGCTACCGAAAGAGGTAGAAATGAACTCTTCGGAGGCTATAGGTAGACTTGAGCACACCCCTTTACATCCTGTACAGTACTGCCCACTTCCGATCTGTACAGGATATGGGGTTGGTACAAAATGTTTAATCAGAGGTGCCTTAGACCCCATAGTCCTTGATAAGAAGAAGAAGAAGCTTGGTATCTGGAAAAAAAAAAACCATGTAAAAGCTGAGAAGTCACGTAAGGCAATGGAAACGGGTGTAAAAGCGGTCTTTTAGTGACAGTCCAAAGACTTGATATAAAGCATTTTCATCACACACGAAATCGAAGTTATTGTAAAGGATTCAAAAATTAAAATAATTATGTCAAAGTAAAAAATTTGAAATCGAGCGTCATGAAAATTTAATATTTTTCAGCAATTGCTGAAAAAGCGTCTCTAACGATTTATACCAAAATTGATGTGATTAATGCCTTTTAAGGGATTCAAAACATCCCCACCTACAAAATTTCCGTAGAATTGCGAGGCGTAAAAAGTTAAGAAACCAACGTCTTTAACACAGATTTCTTCTCTTCAGCATCGCCCATCACAACTGTTTCACTTAAAAGAAAGGATAATGTAATATTTATCGAAATATATATCACCAATTTCGTCATTTTGGCGGGGTGATTTTCCTTGTTTGGCTAATGTAAAAATTATCGCCAAGCTGGCTATTTTATTTTTTAAAATTGGTGAAATCATGAAAACGATAAATAACACAAATCCTCATCAAATTTAAATGCAGTGCTGCGAAGTATAGTGTAATTGAAAGTTGAGTGATATCCTTCATCCCTAGTTTTTTTTTATGCTTTACCTGCTATGAATTTAAACCAGCGCCATAAAGAAAACGTAATTCTACACAACGTAAAAAGTGCTGACATCTAGTGTGAAAGATGAGAAATAAAAGTTTTTAGTTTGAAACACTGGGCAATTCCCAAACTTTTTAAAAACGAGTGAAATTAGTTTATATTTATGAAGAATTTCTTTCTGATTACAAATATTTAAACAAAAGTTCTTTAAAAAAAAATTAGTTATTTAAATATTAAGAAAAGAAAGTGCCCCCAAACCGAGCCAAAATCAGTCCGATCAAAACACACAGGAAAATTGGTGACGTCAAGAAATCCTTCAGTTTCTATGATTATAGTGAGGTTTCTGCCAAATAGTTGGCGTTGATTTGGTAGACCATTGCCATATCCCGTACATGTTGGTGCGATTTGCGAGAAACTTGCAAAACTGGTTTCCGCTGGTGCATTTCAAGCCAAGATGTTTGAGATCTCTTGACGTCACATTCAATTCGAGTCGAATGAATCATTTTCTCGCCAACGTCTAACAGGGGAACTTTGATTGAAAATTAAAAAAAAAAAGAAAAAAGAAAAACAACATTGAGCAGAAGTTTTTGTGTTTATGGTCTTATCAAAACATTTAGAATTGAATTAAAAAAAAAAAAAAATATGCGGGAATTGTCTATTGAATGATTTTTTTGAAACTTTTTTAAGATGATTATAAAAACAATTATAAGTAAACCAAAACTTCATACACTACAAATATGTTTTTTCTTCTCTTCTTTGGGTTATGTAAAATCAATAAAATTCAAAAATATTGAACGTGGTTCTAGTTATTTCTTTACAAATACCTAAAGTTTAAGAAATAGATAATCCTCCTCCACAATAACTAAATTTACAAATAACAAGTAATAATACTAATTTTAGAAAAAATTATCTGTTTTATTATGGAAATGAAAGAAACGAATAACGCTCCAGGTTTTAAATTTAGCTTAATAGGTAATGTGGTGTACGGTGGGATAATGTGGAATATCGCACAACTTTCGATTGCACTATAATCTTGGTCATTAAAATTTGATAAGGTATTATTTACCGTTTTCATATTTTCACTCATCAAAATAACAATGGCTTGTTTTGGAAAAATTTTTGGCAATAGTTTTTGTATGGACCAATATATATATATATATATATATATATATATATATATATATATATATATATATATATATATATATATATATATATATATATATATTGGTTCATACAAAAATTATTGCCAAAAAAAAATAATATAAATAAATAAATATATATATATATATATATATATATATATATATATATATATATATATATATATATATATATATATATATATATATATATATATATTTATATTATATATATATATCAATGATACAATGAAAGCGATGACTTGAATATATGATTCTTCATTCTATGAGACAGAGGTTACACATACGCATTTGGCGTCTATAAATAGAGAATTACAATGAATGTGATTAATTTAAACAAGATATAATTAGCGAATATATCCGCCTAGGAAATTTTGCCAATAGGTTTTTGGATGAAAAGTTTGTGTTTCTGTAGGTTTAAATCAACACAGTGCTTTATGGTATTTCTGCAAGGTGTTGCACAGCTTAAATAGCTTTACAGATAGTTGAATTGTTGCTAAACTATTTTTGCAAATTAAAGCATGCGTAATAAAAGTGTTTTTTCAGAAGTGGTCACACACACACACACACACACACACACACACACACACACACACACACACACACACACACACACACACACACACACACACACACACACACACACACACACACACACACACACACACACACACACACACACACACACACACACACACACACACACACACACACACACACACACACACACACACACACACACACACAACTAGGGGTCTGTTTACTAAGTAAATAGAACTTTGAAAATTTCAATATGAACCTCGTTTTTTAGCTTTTCATTTGATCTTTTATACTTCATTTAATTTGAATATAAAATTTCAGTTCATTATGTTTAAAAACACGTCACTTATGAGCTAAAAATAGAGATTACAATTTGTAAAGCGTGACGCCACCCCCCTTAATGAAACTTACAAAATTTCATTTTAAAACTTGTGTCTCATAATTCAACATTTTTCTTTTAATTTCTTCTTTTAAGTTAAGTGGTAATGAAGCCAGGGAAGGCTCATCATAAAAAGTAATGGCAGTCGTAGAAATAAGAACGATTAAATATTTGTTAGACAGTTTTATACGAAGTTTATTCGGACAAATGCAATGGATACAATGCTACTGAACACAATGAGAGTAATGTGTGCAAAAAAAAAAAAAAAAAAAAAAAATATATATATATATATATATATATATATATATATATATATATATATATATATATATATATATATATATATATATATATATATATATATATATATATATATATATATATATATATATATATATATATATATATATATATATATATATATATATATATATATATATATATATATATATATATATATATATATATTTATTTATTTATTATTTTATGGGCTTATAAAGGAAAGACTGATGTCATGAGTCTGGAGAAACACATGCGTGATACTACTAAAAAATTGCTTAAAGTTCAATAACTTTTTTTTCTTGTATAAATATTTCTAAAATACTATGTTAAAATAAGTACCAGCAACTAATGAATATGTTAGTGTTTAAATTTAGTTTCTAGCTGTAGTAATTCCTGCGAAAAGTTTCATCAAACATTCAAAACACAGTAAGTACTGAGAAAATCAAGTTTAAAAAGCAATTTGAAAGAATTAAAACATCAAATTTGATACAGGGTTACCGTTATGTTAACTTTAATTTGAGTTATACACTTATATATCTAAAAGAGTTGTATTAAATCCGTCATATTAACGTCGTTTTTGTGTGCATGTATATGTGTGTCGATGGCGGGTGTGTATATATGTGCCAATCAGGCTGAAACTTGGCAGATAGATTCGATCTCGATAACAATTTATTCTATCAAATTTTGGTCTGTCACTAAAATATGGATTTTATGGAATACTAATTATACAACTTGCCGTCATCCAATCGCGCTGAAATAGGATTTAACCGATCATCGAAGAAACGCTTTCCTGTTGCCAAAATTGTTTTAATGAATAAATAATGAAATTGTTTTAATCAGAATAAATAAAAGATATTTGGATGTGAGTGCATAAATTCGCATTCATTTTTAATGAATAAATTTTTAAAAGTAGTGTCCCGCATATTTTGTTGATATAGATGGTGTTCGTATCTAATTTTAAAGTTTAAAAACAAGCACACGTTGGCAAACAGGAACGGCGCTTTGTTAAGGAATGTAAAAATTGGCAATGCCTTTAAAGGATTTCTATTAAAATCTTTTTTATGGGTTATATTATTTTTCAGGATGAAGAATAAAATGACAGGTTTTTTCTCAAATGGTTTCAATTTTAATACATTTAATGCATTATTTGGATCCTAAAGTGTCTCAACACGAAAAACCGAAAACCTTCAAATTACCTTTTTAAAAATTAAAGACATCGGAGCTTTATAATAAGACCGTAAAATACTCTAAATTCCATTTAAAGCCTTGTAATAATTGTAGCTGTTTATATGTACTGTTTACGTGTTTCCGACTCAAAGTTTGTATAATATATTTTTAATCGTATTACAAAGTAAATCTTGGTTATTGAATGAGGCTTTGCATTATTAAACATCCTTCGTAAAAGCGAGTTAGTAGTTTCCCATTATTATCAAAAACCGAGTTTTAATGGCTATTTTTTAATCAAGTTTATTAAGCATTTCAGCATCTTGAATAATTCAGAGCTCATTAAAAATTAATTTTAGAAGCTTCGCGTAAAGAAGGCATAAGTTTTTTTCCTGCTGTTATTACTCCCAGTATTTTATTAAAATACTGCTCGAGCTGTGTTATTAAACATAAATTGTTACTCGTTTAAAAAGTACGTGTCCAGAGGTTCGCATGTCTTAGAAGCGCATGATAAAAACGTTATTTTTAATCAAAATTTTGTGATTTCCATAAATTATTGGAAGCGATTTCTCAAGGGGGTGTGCTTGAAAGAGCTATTATAAAGAATTTATGACTGCCTCCATAAGTCATGTAGGACGGTTATATGGTTATTTTAAGTTAGTTCGTTAATTTCAAAATAACGAAGATGATAAGTGATATTGCGCATGCGTGAAGGTTTACGCATAAATATAAATTTGATGCAGTCGTGCTCAATGGGCAAAGGACAATTCTTGCATTTTTTAATTTTTTTTTTATTCAATTCTAAATGTTTCGAAAAGGCCATAAGCAGAAAAATTTCTGCTCAATGCGTTTTTTCTTTTTTCCCCCTTTTTTTTAAAATTTGCAATCAAAGTTCTTTGGCGAGAAAACGATTGCAACGTTGGCGAGAAAACGATTCATTTGGCTTGAATTGGATGTTGACTTCAAGAAATCCCAAACAATGCCACAATTCTTGAAATGCTGCAGCGGAAGCCAGTTTTGTAAGTTTCTCGCAAATCACGCCAACCTGTAAGATATATGGCAATGGTCTACCAACGTCAAATATTTCAACGCCAACTATTTGGCAGAAACTTCACGATAACCATAGAAACAGAAGGGATCGCTTGACATCACAGATTCAGTTGAGTATTTTGATCGGACTGGTTTTGGCTTGGTTTGGGGGCATTTCCTTTTCTTAATATTTAAATTACAAATTTTTTTTAAAGAACTTTTGTTTAAGTATTTGGAATCAGTAAGAAATTCTTCATAAGTATAAACTAATTTCACTAGTTTTAAAAAAATGCGAGAATTGTCCATTATCGGCGTTATGCAAAGCGTTATTTTGAATGAATTTACATTGTATGGCAACAACTGTGCATGCTTGTGACCAATCACCATACACCTTTAAAAGAAAATTCGAATTTTCACATTACATTAGCCAATCTCAATCCGCGTTTCATGTTCCAGTTAATTAGAAAATAGTTGTCTGTGACGTATGCATGCATAAATTCTATTGTAAGATCGAGATTCAAAAAATAGTTTACACACTTAGTTTTTTTTGGTAAAAATTTCAAGTACGGTAGGGATTCTGAGCCAAGAATTGTTTACATAAAACAGCGTCATATCATGGCAACCATAAGCAGTTCACTTGTTATATAAAAATGGTGGCAGCGAAAATTTCATTGGCGCAAAATCCATACGACCCTTTGGAATTTTAATCTTTTTTTTTTTTTTTTTTTTTGCAGAAAATAATTCGGTGAAGAGGGAGTAACAAAATCCGATTAATATAAATCAACCAACTGCAAAAAATTAAAACCCCTTTCTCTGTACTAGTTCACGTACTTATAGTTTTCTCTAGTGTTCTTCAAACAAATAATCTTTTAGAACATACTGGTTTCAGTTAGAATGACGATTGCATAGTAAATTGTTATTCATCTAGATAATGATAATTAACACAAAGGAAATGTTATTACCGGAGAAATTGCCTGGTCTACTTTTATTGCAGTTGTAACGAGTCCCATATTACTATGAGAAGAAAGAAAAGCAGTCATTCATATAGTCTTGACAAATATTATAAGGTAGGCAATAATAATCCGCGATGTAGCTTTGCAATATAATAATAAATATTTTTTTTTTTCTGTGAGTGATGTATTTTTTCGGCCTTATACTCTCTGAGTTAGCATTTAACAAGTTTCTTACTGTTAGTATTTGCAACACGTCTGGAACGAATAAGATGACTTGCTTCAGTTATTTATACGTTTGTGACTTACAACTCTAAAAAAACTATGTGCAACAATACAAAAAAAATATTATTTGTTGATGTATGTGATATAGAAAAACAACGAAAGTTGCAAAAATGTCTTGCAAAACATAAAGCTGAATTTAAATCTTGTTTAAGTTCAGTAAGTTGTATTGTGACACTATAACTGTGTCTCTTAAAGGTAGCTACTACTCCCATTTGTAATGCTGAACGTCAGTTCCAGGTACGAATCATGTGCAGTTTGGTATCATTTAATGACTGAAACCTCCGTCAGTTAATGACCAGAAAATACCTGCCAATTAAGAGTTTTTGAATACAAAAAAAGTCGCTAATGTGGAGAGATTTATGACACATTGGCGAGAAAAGTTTTCTCCGGACATCTCTGTTTACAACAAAGGTGTGAACACCCAATATGGTTGCGAAAACACACTTCTGTTCGAATTTGAAAGCACTTCCAATTAGAACTACTAGTTTAAGTTTATGTTATTATACTGAGACCTTCAATACCTACTCAGGACTCTATAGACCAAATTCAAAACAAATATATGCAATTTCAAATGTGTAGCTATGTCTTTTTAAAAAACTTGGATTTAATTGTAAAGCTTTTGATAACTAGACTATCAACCAAAACTCTTTCTAATTTTTTTTTTTTTGTCTTTCGCAATTTTTTTCTTTTTCTTTCCATTTGATTACACTAGATTTTATTAACTAAAACTTAACTGATTTAAATGTATCTTAGAAACCATTGTTGAGAGTTTAGTGATGTTGTAATTCTTGGACTAATAATCTGATCACTTGTTGCGATGAAGTTTCTCCTTTCAGATAATGCCGATAGATGGCAGCATGATTCGTTTTTGTCCGGCTGTCACCAATAAAGCGTATGCAGCTTTCGCTGTGGGCGACGAGCCTCGATCCAGAGACCATTGGATCTCGAGAGAGATACTTTACCGCTGTGCAAAAGAGTACTCCATTGCACAGAAGTTTTATCTGTTATTTGAGGTCGCCACAAGAGAATGAGAAAAGGGCAATAAAAAAATCTCGAAAATTTAAGTGACAAAAATTAAGAAAATTAATTCAGTTTCGCAAGAATTCCCTACAAAATTAATTTCTTCTTAGCCGAACACATGGAGCTTTGAAAGTAAGGCATGACTGTGTGAGAGCTGATTAGGTAATGAGAATATGTGTAATGGCTCTAGTAACACAAATCCGCTGGCCAATTTCGGCTCGACACTGGCCAATCCCGATGTGGACAGTTGTAGGCTGGTCGTAGCTGCGGATCTTGCCCAATCTTGCCCAGTGCTGTGTAAAATATACTGGAAATTTTGAAATGTTAAGGCAGAGTTTTAAAATTGAAATATAGTGCTACAAGAAAGGATCATCGATATAAATAAACAACTGGATAGACTGCTTAACGCTGGGAAAATGAAGCCGTTGCCAGATGCCGTTGGTGGGATAAAAAATACGGATTGCCGAGGATTGAAAATAAAATTTTGGGTTGTACACAGCAGAAATGTCAATAGTAGACCTTAATTAGTAATAATGTAAAAAAAAATATATATATACTCTAGCATTTTACAAGGTTTTTCGCATTTCCATCCAACTATAAAAGTGAACTGTGATTGGTTAATCTTCCCACCAGCTTCGCAATCCCCGGCGCGTTTTTCTCTTTTCATTGACAATGGAGCAGTCTATCCAGTTGTTCATCTATATCGATGGAAAGGATGGAGGTTCATTGCTAAGGCAAAACCAAGCTTGCTAAAGCTTTAATTGTAAAAAACACAGCTTGCTTCGCTAGCTGAAAAGTTTCATTGTTACGCAAAGCTACAGAGCTTTGTATAAGCTTCTCACTACATTATGTTGCATAGAAGCTTAAAGTAATAAAGATATCAAATAAGATTTGTCGATCTAGTAAACGGCACTTGATTTAAAAGCTCCAAAGCCAAAGAAAGATTCTTTGTAAAAATTGTCGGAGATTCCTTCAAAAATACAATTACTAATACATTTCTTTTCTATACTATCATGAATCATTTTTTTTTTTCCGAATCCCAAAATGATGGATTGGATAGAGCATAAAATTTTTTCTTTAGCGGTGTCAAGAAAACGACAGACTCTCCTGGTTAAGGAACTATCGAAACGCTTAAAATCTCTTTCGGATTTTATAGTTTTGCTTTATTGTCGTGTAGAAAGAAACAAATGAAGAAACTGACAAACCGACAACCAAAAGGAAAAAAGAATAAATCAGGGTTCCCGTTTTAAGGATCGCGCCAACAAAAGTTTTCTTTTCCTTTTCTGGATGGGATTTTTGTTTGGTTGCTTTTTTTTAAGGATTTTCGGCCGATTGCTTTCTATATATAGGCGTCACTTTCCTATATAGATATACGGTGTCCCTCCCCCCCCCCCCTCCTCTTCTTCCACAATTGATCCGGTCGTAAAATTTCCTCCCAAAAACTTTCTGGAATGGGTTGGCGGGTTTACGCCTTAGTGGCAAAGTCACGTGATCTTTCCGGATGAATCCCAAACCCTCGGGCGACTATTTCTAAAGCTGTTTTCGATGGCGGGAGAAAGAGTGATCGACCGCCATCTTTGGTCAGCGGGGGAGAAAGTTTAGGGGCAATTTCACTTCCTTTTGCACTTGATCCCATTATATCTCCAAATGACAAATTCCGTCCTTACTCAAACAAGAGTCTAAACTACAGGGTAAGTCGAAATTGCACGGCACAATGAAAAATGTTGAAACTTAAACAAATTGGCTCATTGTGAAGAGTAAGGGGAGTAAAATAGCGTTGTGAATTTTTCCATAGAGGCAATGATGGCACAGTTTTTATTAGATAAAAACTATTATTTATTCGCTTCAGAAAAACTCAAAAAAGTTATTCGAAGAACTGTGCAATCACTATCAAGCTTCGACACAAGTTTCAATAACAACAGCTTCGAATGCATCGATAATTCAGGTCAGGCACACTCAAAGCGTTCAGCTTTCATCGAGTTCCAAAATCAAACTGTCCGTCTATTTTAGATGCGGTCGAATTTATACAGGCGCTCGGGAACCTTCTCGAAATATCCAGCCAATTCGTCGAAAAAAGAAACATCTCGAAATTTCCCGACTGTTTTAGGTGTTGCCACCTTTTTCTAACCTGTATTATCTCAGTTAATAAATAAAATAAGATAAAATAAATTGCAATAGAATTTTAAAATAATGCATCACTCTTTACAACTATATGCAGAAAACTCTTTACAACTATATGTGCAACAATAGATAAGTTGATGTATATTGGATTTGCTATGAAAAAAAAAATAAATCAGACGTGATCAGTAGTTAACTTTAAGAGAGAGAGATAGAGAGAGAGAGATTTAGAGAGAGATAGAGAGAGAGATAGAGAGAGAGAGAGAAAGAGAGAGAGAGAAAGAGAGAGAGAGAAAGAGAGAGAGGAAGAGAGAGAGAAAGAGAGAGAGAAAGAGAGAGAAATTTGAGACATTAAATGTCTCCAAACTCTACGCGCTTGGTATTTGAATCTGAAATATCTTAATAGAAAACTTAAAAAGCAGTCTTTTTATGACAGTGATTGCCACAGTTCAAACTTTTTTTTTTTTTTTTTTTTTTGTTTTATAAAATTTAGGGACAAAATCTTTAATTTGAATTGAATTTTGGTTTAATTGCGCTTATATGCAGTGTATTATAGAAGCGAAAAATTGTAAGCATTACCAAAATTCTTGGTCTAAACACTTCTTACCATAATATATCGATAGCTCCATGTATGAAGAAAGTTGCTTAGTGAATAAACTAAGTTTTCAAAGTTTCATATCCGTTGCAAGTTCTGGATCTCAACCTCCGGTCATTGTCTTTAAGTCCAGTGTCCATTTTTTAATCAAACACTAATTGACAATTGATGGTGCATAATAGGTTTTGTTAAAAAATACCTAACGACCAGCCAACGACTTTTTCTTTATGTTTCAACAAAGGGGTTTAGTATGAAGATTCTATCCTTTGAGATTCCTGTCGAACGAGCATTATAATTAATAAAACTTTTATTATTTGCTTTGTTTATCCTTAAAAAAAAAAAAAAAAAAAGAAAAAAAAAAAAAATGATACCAAACACAAATGTGGCGTAGTCAAACATGGTGGTCGACATGGCTAGTTCAGTTAGAAGGCGTCCGGTTTGGGAAGCCCTAATCTAAGCCCCTCTGCGTGGCTATATCCATTGATCGGGCTACATTCAGGGCTACATTATCCCAAGGAATAGGAAAAGAAGCAACAAATCTGAAAAAAGAGGAGAATGTTTTTTTTTTTTTTTTGTGATGCCATTTAACAGCTTCGATAGATATATATCCCCATATTTTTTGTCAATGAGGAATCGGATAGTTTCATTTACAGAGCTAAAAAAAAAAAAAAAAAAAAAAAAAAAAGAAGAAAAAAAAAAGAGCTTTGAATCATTTTGGGGAGATAAAAATTTTTTTTTTTGTGGAAAGAGACACCTAAAAGTGTAAACACAATATGATGATCTTGTATTCTTCTTCGTGATTTCACACTGCTAAATTTAAGAAGTAGATGGAGGCCGTAGGTCTGAGAAAGGATCTGTCCCAGCTGTTAAGGGGACTTCTAAGCTATTACTCCTTGGACGACTTTTCTTACTACAGCATATTTCTCCGTAGTATATTCTTAAGCAATTCAGTAATCTATGTTAACAGTATATAAGTTTCATGTGTTCTGTATCAATTCTTAGTATTATTGCCTTTAAGACGGTGTTTATTATGATGATAAAGTAACACTATCCGCATTATGTTTCATTATATCTTTTAATTAAATGTTTAGCTAAGATTGAAATGTTTCCTTTTAATTTCCTGTACGCTTTTTTACCGTTTTGAGTAGTCTTAAATTATGTGTTTAGGCTGATTTACACCTTTTAAATGGCCTGCTATTTGCCTGTCTTTAGATTCTAGTGCCTAGAAATTTGTAAATGCTTAATGACAGTCATTGGGGAAGTCAGTTGACCACGCAGCTCCAGTAGCTCAAACATTTTATACTTTATTAGCTGAATACCCGTGCTTAGCTAAGAAATTTTAACATGTGAAATATTTTAGTTAGCTGTGAGGCCTCGTGTTGCTGCAATCCGTCATTGGTATATACTTCCCAGTTTTTGGAGCTTCGCTCGCAGGAAGGTTCATCGCTACGCAAAATCGAGCGCCCTTCGTTCGCAGAAAAGTTCATTGACACATAAGTACAGACTTACTTCACTCGTTGAAAGATTCATTACTATGCAAGAATAGGCTCGCTTCTCTCTCTGAACGGTTCATTGTCGCGTAAGAATAAGCTCGTTTCACTCTCTGAAATCTAATTGCTACGTAAAGCCTCAATATTAGAAGCTTCTCCCGCGTCGTGACACACACACACACACACACACACACACACACACACACACACACACACACACACACACACACACACACACACACACACACACACACACACACACACACACACACACACACACACACACACACACACACACACACACACACACACACACACACACACACACACACACACACACACACACACACACACACACACACACACACACACACACACACACACACACACACACACACACACACACACACACACACACACACACAACAAAATCCCCCGTTAATACAATAATACAACACCCTTTTCAGATTATTTTAAAACGTGTGTTAGTGGAAAGCAAAATTAGAATGCCAAAACTACTTGTGTTGAAAACTTCAGAACTGTAGCCTAAGTAGAAATCGTTTTGTAAAATATTTCTTAATTAATTAAAAGAGAACTAAATAAAAATTTAAAATTCTGTTTTTCAAAAGTCCAATTAGAAGGCCAAAACTACTTATGTTGAAAATTTCAGATCTGTAGCCCTATTAGAAACCGTTTTGTAAAATATATTTATTAATTAATTAAAAAAAAGTAATTAAAAAAACTGACAAAAAATTAAAAATTCTGTGTTTTAAGAGTTCAATAAGAAGGCTAAAATTACTTATGTTGAAAATTTCAGAGCTGTGTCCCTATTTGAAGTCACTTTGTAAAAAAAAAAAAAAAAAAAAAAAAAAAAAAAATTAATTAAAATATTAATTAAAAAAGAACTAATTAAAATTTTAACATTCTGTTTGACATATGTAAAATTAGAAGGCCTAAACTTCTTAAGTTGAAAATTTCAGAGCTCTACTCCAATTTTAAGTAGCTTTTTATAGATCCACAGAGCCACAGACAGACGCACAGCTTGTTTTATTATTTTAGATAACTAGTGTCAACCGACATGCGGAGTTCCTGGATTGTTTCAGTTACTGGCACTATGTAAAAGAAAAACTGGCTATTTTTGGTACAGTAAGTTTAATGACAAGTAAATGACAAGCTTTTCTTAGGCTTATATGTTATGTAGGAACTTGAAATATCAGCTCTTAGACAGTAGAAAAGTTTACTAAAATTTCTTATTAGATTTACAGTGACATCGTTGCAGGGTAACCCCATGAGACAAGAGTTCGTAAAGTGTTTCGTGAAGAGACTTACGATGAAAATTCTCCAAAAAAGTTGATTCTAGATTGGTTCGATACAGTGTAAACCTTATAGCAAGCTTATTATAAAAAGGTTTACTCACCTTTTGCAGTATCAACTTTGTTAAGACGTTGGTCGAGAAAATGTCATGGAAAGATTGTCAACTGTCTATTTTCAAAGCTTTTAAAAAGGTTGGATCCTTATCATATGGACCTTACATCCTTTTCATTTCTTTGTTGGCTCTCCAAATGTACAAGGTGTTACTTTTATTTTTTAAATGTATATATACAAGATTTTGTTAAACAGTGTAAATTCAGTTTTAGATCATAAAAGAAAAACACTGAGGTTTTTTCTCTTTTTTTTTTTTTTTTTTACTTCTGTTTAACTTTCTTTAAACTATGAGCAAGAGTAGTTTGAGATTTGCAGTTCTGACTCTGCCTGATTGACTGAGCTTTAAGCCGGATTTATACGCTACCAGTCGGGATTCCAGTTTAAATCACAAGTTCTGTGACGTACCACCGCGCTCTCTGTTGGTGATCATGGGAGAGCGCACGTGATTGGTTGATGGGAGTGGCCAGCGGCAGTAAATGGAAAATGTTTGGTTTACTGGAACCAGTAGCCAGGTGACATCACATGACCTCTCAGACTGGCGATCTAAACTGGAACGCTGACTGGTAGCGTGTAAATCACGCTTTAAGCCTGATTTACACGCTACCAATTGGGCCTCCAATTTAGATAGCCAGTTCTGTGACGTCAGCTAGGCGACCATTGCGCCGTCTATCGGTGATCACGGGAGAGCGCACGTGATTGGTTGATCGGAGTAGCCGGCGCCAATAAGTAGAAAATGTTTGGTTTGCTGGAACCAGTAGCCTGGTGAATTCACATGACGTCAATGACTGGCGATCAAAACTGGAACCTCGACTGGTAGCGTGTAAATCAGGATTTAGAAAATGTGTAGATAGGATTATTATTCAGTATCTTGACTGATGCCACTTGGCGAAATACTTGTCTGGAAATATTTTGGAATGGAGTTTATGTATGGCTGTGTTATAGTGTCAGTTATTATTCACAGACAATGTGATTGGCTAACGGAATATGAAAATTCGAATATGTTTACACAGGTACATTATCATTGATCACAAGTCACAAGAATTTAAAGAATTCAGCAATATAAAAATTCGAAGATTTTTTTCATGTCAGCATGAAAAAGACATTTGTAAATACATCACATTTGCAAATTTTTCAATAGCCAGTTTTTATTTTGATGTAATATTTTTGCAGACAAGTACATGTCTCACCAATTAAACTAAACTCAAAATATTCAAAAGTTTAAGAATAGTGGAACTTATACACAGTGTTTTTGGGTGAAGGGTTTACACACCCTCGAAAATAGTTTACAAATTTCGGCCAATCACATACCTGTTGTAAATTTTTCTTCTTTAGACATTGCGAAGACCAGTTGCCTGAGAAGTCATCATATTAAAAATATTTAGCCGTTTACAATTGAAGGGAAGATTTATTTATTTTCAAAAATTCTATTCAAACGATATATATTTGAGTACACTATTCATAATGTTCTTTCTACAAAATTTGTGTGCAAGTTTAGTACTTCCTTCAATTCCAATTCTAGCAAACACATCACTGCTAATTATATCAATTCAAGTCTCTGACAAAGGCACGTAATTTAGTTTATTGCCATTCCAATTAAGAATACTCCCAAAACTGCACGAAACGTCATTCTTACCAGACTTCCATTCAGCAAACAAATATAAGAAACTCATGTCTTCATTTCACTTCATTGTGCAGTGTTGCAAATGTAATCGGAAACTCTAGATGATTTTGTTGTTCTTTGGAGTTCCAATAATCCATAATAGAACAAAATCTCCAGAGAAGTTTGCGTATGTATGTCGCGTTGTTACAGTTTCTTTTGAACAATTCGAAATGTGCTTAATTTTTCTCTCGAGTATCATGCGTCTATTTCTTTTGCTAGCTTCCCAGGTGATCTTTATTTTATCCTAATCTCATCACTACAAGTCTTTGAAGTTGCAGTTTGTGAATAGAAGAAAGCGATTTCCTTGCATAAAGAGTTCTAACATTGTTCCAGAATCGCATTATTTATTTATGCGCAGACGATAAAGAGATTTTGAAATGTCAATTTGAAGAAGCATGCTTGTAGAGAGCCTAATATATTCAAAAGGACCATTGATGCAGTAACATAAAAGTTTAACACTGAGTACCAGGTATCTTTTATGCTTTTTTTTTCTCGTTGTCTTTTGAATCGAATTGTATGTTTACTTTTGAAAATAATTTATTTCTAACAATTGAAATATCATGAATACTTGTGATATTGCATAAAACTAGAAATATAACCATTGATTATAAAAACTTAAAAAAAAAAAAAAAAAAAAAAAAAATGCAGATAATCATACTTAAAATATAAAATAATGACAAATTTATATAACATAAATAGTTCACAAAATTTTTTTGCCGATGATAAGAGAGTCATAATACAATTAGAGATAGGAAACATCGTACAACTTTCAATTAGACTTAAAACTGATCATTGCATGTAAATTTGTCATAGATTGATGTAATTTATCGCTTTTGTTTTTATATTTACATTATTTAAAAAAATGGTCAGTTTGGTGATATTTTTGCCGTTAATTGTTTTATTGGCAAAAAAGAGGAACCCCCCGCCAAAACGACAAAATTGGTGTTATGTTTTTTGGTAAATATTACATTATCCTTTCTTGTAAGTGTCAGAGAGGAGGAACATCTGTAGAGGGGCGATGCTCAAGGGAAGAGAACTCTGTGTTAAAGACGTTCTTGTTTTTCACCTTTTTACGTCTGTATTGCATTTCTGCGAAAATTTTGGAGGTGGGGATGTTTAGTGAACCTTAAAAGGCATTAGTACAGAGATTTCGATAAAAATCGTTAAAGCCCCTTTTTGGCAATTGCTGAAAAACAGAAATTTTTCGATGGCAGTTACTTTACTCACATGCACAATTTTCTTAATGACAGGTCCTTTGGCCGCCAGCAACCTGTGCAAAAAATTTGATCGTCGTAGGTCAATGCGTTTGGGAGTTATGCTCACCACAAACACAAAGACAGGCATTTTTCTAGACCACACTTTTTTTTAACTTATCACGTTCCATAACGTGTAGAAATGCAAAACAAAGATATTTTTTTAACCAATTACAGTACTTTAATTACCCTTTGTTAAACCATATTGGTAATTGAAAGTATTAATTACCCTATGTTAAAACATATTGGTAATTGATATTAAAAATCTCATTTATACTCTAAAGATTTAAAATGCCAAAAATGCATTTATTGTCCCTTTGTATTCGTCATGCAATTAAGCAAATGGAAAAGCATTGTTAGCAACGAAATTGTTTGATAATTGGTTAATGTTTTTTTTTTTAACAGTTATGTATTATAATAGTTAATTTTTAGTGATGTGTGACTTTTCGATAATTGTTCTGCTTTCTTATTTCTTGAAAATGGGCTTGATTTGAATTAACTGTATTCATGTTTTTTGTGAATGTTTCTTAACTCCAATGAGAAGTAGTTTCATAATATATAATAAAATTTTTGCGCTATAGTTGATGCATGACAAAATGGATATTCGTTTGTTGAGTTATTAAAAAAAGTCAATTTTTGCTAAAACCTTTTGAAAAATTTAACCAAAATTGACCCTCAAAATTTACAAAATATGTGTTTGTAAAAGGAGGAAAGAAAATAGTGTTTTTTATTAAGAAAACATAATGTAAAGTGCGGATTTTTTCTTGATCTCTTTAATTTCATTCATTATAAAACTATTTTATTAAAAGTGACGTTGAACGGCTTCAAAATTTATTTTTGTTAGACATGGAAAGAATCCGTAATTTTTTTAAAGAGAGTTCAGAGTCAGAGTTAATTTATTAGAAGGAGTAGATAAAAAAAAAAGGCGAACAAAACCGGACTCGTCAAATGTTTAAATTTTTTTTTTTACCTTCTCAAAATCACTTAATTTACCTGCAAAATTTTTTTATTCAAAACAGGCTTTTGATTAATCGTAATAATTGCATTCAAATAATCTAATACTTTAATAAAAATTCAATAATCTAATATTTGTATTCAAAATGCCATACCTATGGAATATATATTGTTATGAATTTTTCCACTGAGGCAATGATGGCACAGTTTTTACGGTATAAAAATATTTATTCTCTCTTCAAAAACTCACAAAATTTAATCAAAGGCAACAGTATAATTACTCTCAAGCTTCAACACAAGCTTCAACAAAAAAAAAAAAAAAAAAAAACAACAACTTCGAATACAGCGATTATACAAGCTCACTCCAGTAGGTAAACCGAAGTCATTCTGAAAACTTTCCCGATCTCCAGTCTTATTTATACTTGGCGCGAGAGAACATTCGCGAAATTTCCAGCCAATTCGTCGGAAAAGAAACATCTCGAAGTTTCTCGATTGCTTTAGGTGTTGCCACCTTTTTATAACTTGTATAATCGCTGTTAATAAATAAAATAAGATAAAAATAAATTACAATAGAATTTTAAAGTAATACGTCACTATTTACACTATATACAGACAATTTGTGCAACAATATGGAACAATGTTTATTTTAACCTCTTATGTAAGAAACTAGTAAGTGGGGTAGTCCTGTTCAACAGCTCTTTAAACTCTTTTTTTTACAACCAGTACGGAAATCTAGTAAGGAAAATCATAAGAGTGTCTAAAAAATTTATTGCTAAAATATGTTGCAAAATATCTCAGCTACATTTTTAAACGAAATCTTTTCAATTGAAGCAACTTAAAAGCTTTTAGGGTAATTTTTAACCAATTTATTATTTTCCTTCCGTAAATATCTTAGATTATTTATTCGTAATATATTTTTAACAGTGGTTGAAAGAAAACTATATCCTAAATGGAAATTGTGTGTATATAGTATTTGGAATTGGGTTTTAACCTTTACTAAAACTTAAAACGTATCATAATAACATTTATTAAAAAGAAATTCGAATTTTATGCTAATCCGTATTTGGAATTGAATTTTAACCTCTACTAAAATTTACACCGTATCATAATACATTTATTAAAAAGAAATTCAAAATTTATGCTAATCCGTATTTGGAATTAGATTTTAACACACAGAATATTAGAAATTTTAGTACAAATGCGACCCTTAAGTTTCTTATAACTCCTTTTCAAATGCATTATTACAGACTTTATTTCTCACAGAAAAACACTCTAAATGCAATAGTAAATGCTAACTTTGAAATGTAACTTTGAAATCGAAATCAGATTCTATTAAGTATACCAAATTCACACCACCTTGATTTTCTTCTAGAGTAAAATAAACGCACTTTCAAAAAATGTCTTCAACTTTCCATTTTCCCCCTTTTAAAAGCACTCTCACAATGTTTATTCCACAATGCGTCTGAATCCCAAAATAAGAAAAAAAAAAAACCCTATCCCAATAACAGTCTTTCTTAAAAGAAGCAAGAATAAGAGAAGGCAAAATACATCTAAGAGATACTCCAACGACAACAAAAAAAACTCAAGATATCCCTGCCCAAAACAAATAACAATTCACTGGATAGCACGATCTTCGATAGCTTCTCTTCTAAACCGACAATACTGCGTTGACTAAACGCTCTTCGCTATAAAATAAAAATCGGATACAGAGCGCAGAATTGAACTTGAAATGATAGCTTTTGTAACATAAGTTGGGAACATTAGGTTCGTAGGTAAACATCAAAGTTCTCTTCGATATTCTCAGTCTCCGCTGTTTGCTCTAAAGAGAATGCCGGGAATATTCTTGGAAAGATGAGTTAAGTCACTGAAAAATCTATGAATAGATAAGGTTTGGAGAAGAAAAGACCAGGGATTTTAAGAAAGGATATAATGTTATAAAATTTTAAATGTGTTACTGTTTTTTTTTTTTAATTCGTTTATAGTAACTTCAATTTTGAAGTGTATGTGGGTAGGTGGCTCTGTATGTTGATGGCGGGTAAATCTGAGGAGGCTTAATTAACCTCCTTGCCGTCATCCAATCGGGCTGAAACTTGGCAGATAGATTCGATGTTGATGACAATATGTATTCTACAAAATTTTGGGAGCTGTCACTGTTACTAAAAGGTCACTTTTAGTTTTGGACCGTTTTGGAATACTAATAATCCCATTTAACTGATCATTGTTGAAACTCTTTCCTGTTGCCAAAATTGTTTTAATAAATAAATAAATAAATAAATAAATAAATAAATAAATAAATAAATAAATAAATAAATAAATAAATAAATAAATAAATAAATAAATAAATAAATAAATGAATGAATGTATGAATGAATGAATGAATGTATGAATAAATAAATAAATAAATAAATAAATAAATAAATAAATAAATAAATGAATGAATGAATGTATGAATGAATGAATGAATGAATGAATGAATGAATGTATGAATGAATGAATGAATGAATAAATAAATAAATAAATAAATAAATAAATAAATAAATAAATAAATAAATAAATAAATAAATAAATAAATAAATAAATAAATAAATAAATAAATAAATAAATAAATAAATAAATAAATAAAACTGTTTTAATAAGAATAAATAAAAGTTATTTGGGTGGGACTGCATAATTCGTATTCATTTTAATAAATAAATATTGAAACGTAGTTTGCGGCATATATTGCTGGTAGAGATGTTTTTAAAATGTTGAGCATGTTGAGAGATGTTGGCAATTTGAACACAATAAGCAACTATCTGGCCCTAGGTACACGACTTGGTAATTTCGTATAAAATGTCTTCTACTACAAATGCACATGGAGAAAGGACTTCCTTTAGAACTTAATGTTACAAAACAAAATTATTTACTAGAATTCAAATAAAAGTATTTGACTTAACTTTGTAAAACAATAAAAGACATGAGCTGCAAAATGTTACTGCAGACCATACAAAAACGTTTTCCACTTATAACTTGCCACAGCTGTCTCCTCCAAGATTTTAAAATGGCTGCTAAAAGAGCAATTTGGTGTTGTCACTTACCTGAGTGAGTAGAAAACTTAGAACTAAACATTATTTAATAAAAGTGGGGGGGGGGGGCTAGGTATAGGCACACAGCTCTCACCTACATGACCATAACATAAGTTTCACCATACATAGGGTGATGAAAGCATAGTATTCGGTCGTAAACAAAATTGATCATTTCTCCATGTTTTGGAACAGCCAGACTTCAAAAAAAAAAAAAAAAAAAAAAAAAAAAAAAAAAATTAGAATTTTTTTCTGTGTGTCCGTGTGTACGTGGTCAGCATAACTTCCTAACAAATTGACTTACGATGTTCAAATTTGATGTGCGGGTTGGTGATGGTCCAAGGATCTACTATTAAGGTTTTCGTCAAAATCTCGTATGCGCATAAGGTAGCTGTCATTGAAAAAATAATGTTTTTCAGTAATTGCTAAAAACGGCTCTGACGATTTTGTTAAAAATCACTGTGGTAATGCATCTGAAGGTGTTCAAAACATTTCCACTTCCGAAATTCTAATAAAAATACGATAGAAGAGTAAAAAATGGGAAAATGATTGCCGTTAACAAAGAGCACTCTGCTCTTGAGCATCGTCCATCAACGATTGATTTTTTTCACGTTTCCAGTACAAGCAAGGACAATGTAATGCCTATCGAATAAAATCACCAATTTTGCCATTTCGACGTTTTTTAATTTTTAATTTTTATATTTGCTCATGTAAAAATTATCGCCAAAAATATCGCCAAACTGGCCATTTTTAATGAAATAAGGGAAAATAAGAAAATGGTAACTAACACTATGTTAAATTTTTACTGCATTGATCAATATTATCTAGTGTAATTGAAAGTTATGCGATGTTCCACACCCCTAGTTTCTCAATGAATGATGAAAGTATAAAAACAGTAAATGACACAAATCCACATCAGTAATATAATGTAATTGAAAGTTGTGTGATGTTCCACACCCCAAGTTTTTCCTACCATTGCAAAGAAAATAGTAATATCACCTTAAATAAAAGTTGACAGATTTTTGTATATCCTTAGTTGGGAAATTCTAAGTTACAAACCCAATCTTCTATGCGACATCATGTATGTGACTGTGAGGGAAATGTCATTTTCGTGTCATTGGCATTTACAAAAACAATATAAATATCATAGCAATAAGTATCGTCATTATATATCAACACTAAAATTAGAAATTAATGCTTATTTTCTAAAAAATTTCTTGTACCAAGAATTTTTTTAAACAATCGCCCTAGAATTTTTTTTTTACAATCTAACGTTGTCTACACAGCTCCAGGATAGAACTAGGGGAGTGGAACATCGCACAACTCCCAATTACACTTTAATATTGGTCATTGCATTAAAATTTATGGTGTTATTTATCGTTTTCATATTTTCAATCATTTAAATAAAAATGGACAGTTTGGCGTTGTTTTTGGCAAAAAAATTTACGTGGGAAAAAAAACCACCCCAAGATGGCAAAATTGACGATGTTATTTGATAGACATTACATTGTCTTTTCCTGTGGGTGAAACAGAAAAAAAAAATCAATCATTTATAGGCGATGCTCAAGGGCAGAGAGCTCTGTGTTAAAGGCTCTTGTTTTTCAATTTTGTACATTTTTATTGCATTTCTATAGGAATATCGAAGATGGGGACGGTTAGAACATCTTAAGAGGCATATATATATGACAGAATGCTATTTTAATTTAAGACACTCCTGCCAACAAGTGTAAGTGCAATTAGTAAGTAATTTTAAATATTTCGAATTTCTGCAGTCTCTTTAAGAGTGACAGTAAATGAGTTTAAGTGTGTGGAGTTACATTTTTATTCCCTTGTCCCTGCGCATTACAGTATACCTGGAAGATGAATATTTTTTTTACGGGTAGCAGTTAGCCACTTAAGTAAGACCCATAACTTTCAAAACTCCAATTATATCGGTTGTTGTGATAATAAAATTCGAAAATGGCTGAAAACTTAATGTTTTGAGACTTACTCACTTATCATCAATATTCTAAGGTACTTCCAGTAAAGCTGGAACTATGAAATTTGGTGTGCTTGTAACAATTAACATGTATCCAAAAGAAGAAGGGAAAAAAAAAAAAAAAAAAAAAAAAAAATCTCACTCAAAATCAACATTTTAGTTCCCGAATTCCACGAAGGGGGCAATGCTCTAAATATATGAATCATTGGGGCTAAAATTATTAAACTTCGACTACTAATAATTATTAGCATCTATATTGAAAGGAGAAAATCACCATACACCACGGAGCCCCTTTAATCAAGATATCATAAAAAACGTGCACTTACGCAATATATCATCGGCCAGGGCGACCTTTTATCGACTTTGAAATTATTACTAATTGTTGGCAACAATTTTTGCGAATATGAATAAACTATTAATTGAAAATAATTTTATATCATAATCATTTATATTGAATGCATAAATACTTCATGCACTGAAAGTTCTAGTATTTTATAGTCGGAAGCATGGGACTTGACGAAATTATGCGCTAATTATCTTTATTTCTATAAAATACTTTAATGAAATTTTCACAGAGGAAATGATGACACAGTTTTTACTAAACAAAAACTATAATTTATTTTTTCATTAAAGACTTACAAAACTTTTCCGAACAACAGATCAATTGCTATTAAGCTTTAATAAAAGCCTTAGTACGTAAAACTTCGAACACAGTGTTAATTCAGGCACCGCGAAAGTAAACAAAACATCCAATTTTTTCCAAACAACAAAAGATACTCGACTGAACTGGAGATTTGACTGACTGACTGATTTGGTTTCTGCGGAGTACCAACGGCCGGAACGGCCGTGCAACCTCCGGGCTATTTGTGGGAAAAAACATAACCATTCATACTGTTACATATGTAAAACTGGAGATTTCATTTTCGCCTCTTTAAATAGTATCTCGGCCGAAATTTCTAGCAAAATCCAGTCAACCAATCACCTGGTAGAAATTCCTCGAAATTTCCCGATTGATTTAGGTGTTGCCACTTTTTCTAACCTGTATTATCATTGTTAACAAATAAAATAAAATAAAATAGAACTTGAGAAGTAATACATCACTGTTTACAATTATATACAGAATAAAATAAGATAAAATAGAACTTTAAGATAAAATCGTCCCTATTTACAATTTTATACAGACGATTTTTGTAACAATACTATCACTTCGTCAAAGAAAATGGCGATGAAGCAAATGCAACAATAGTACTCAATGCTCTAACAACCATAGTACAAAATGTGTTGAGTATTCAGACCACTTATTCTCTTATTTGAGACTTTTACTGAATAGGGACGTATTGGGAGATAGTCGCGATATAATGTTGACTTCAGATTCTATCCAGATATTCTTTTTTTCCTTTTTCTTTCCGTGAGCCCTTTACTTCCTTAGAAACCGTTATGGGTACAGTTAGTTTGAGTTCTCAAACTGGTATTTCTTTTGACGAAATTTCATTTCACTATGAACTTTTCCGGACGATAGAAAAATATTGTATCGTCGATGTTGTTTCCGTTAAACTTGTTATTTGCTTTGTGAAGAAAGGTTTGTCGGTTTTTAAAAGGTGAAGTGATTATTATTTATTTGGAGGTTTTGACAGAACTAGGTTGCAGTTACAAAAGCGTTTTAGAAGAATTTGGAGAAATTATTATTTTACTTTACTGTTGAATGGTTTTGTTGTACTAATGTCCATAGTTATAACTTTTTCTTTCATTTTTCTTTATGGCATTGTGTCTTTAAAAAAACACACACATTATTTTCTTGTTAATAGAGCTGGTTTTTTTTTATAGTTTTGCTGAATGTTTGGGATTAGAAGTGATACCTATTACTTCTGTTATATAGTAACTAGACACCTGTTATATAGTAAATTTAAAATAAAATACATGGTCCTTAAAATCAGCATATAAATGATTAATGCAAAAGATAAGTAAAGTTCACCTATGATTGATGGTATTTCAAAAAGAAGATTTGAAACTGTTAATAGATTGAATCATAAATTAATAATTTGTTTAGAACTTGAATATAGCCGACCAAACGGTATAGTGATTAGCGTGCTAGCTTCTAGATCGCGTGGTTGCGGGTTCGAGTCCCGTGTTAGGCATGGGTGTTTGTAAATGTATGTTGGCTTGTCTAATGACGAATGTTTCGGCGCATTATAGCTCTCGTGTTGCTGACGGTGCCAGATAATCTAAAAACAACCACTAGAACTTGAATACATAATAAGCAAAATGATTTTTGATTGACCCTCTCCACCCATTTTTGACTATTTTTACTGTAAATCAACGAACGCGTAAAACGAATGCAGTACAAATGGGAATATCACAATATGTATTAAATCAATGTTTTGAATTTTTTTTTTTAAGTACGCTGCATGCTTCTCAAAACTTTAAGAGAAAGTCTTAGTATGGATCATACCTTATACTCGACATGTTACAATCTTCTTGCCCAGTGCATTTAGAAACTACTTTCTATAAAACCTTGAAATTGGGTGAGCAGGTACGAAAATGATCACTTAATGAAATGATATAAATTGTTTCCATTTAATGTCTATCTATTATAAATGAAAATTAAAGTAGCAAAATACAAAACCAGGTGGAGCCACTGCATATTGTGACACAAATTTTCTGTAAATAGTGACTTATTGCTTTAAAATTCTATTGTAATTTATTTTATCTTATTTAATTTATAAACAGAGATAATACAGGCTACAAAAAGGTGGCAACACCTAAAGCAATCGAGAAATTTCGAGATGTTTCTTTTCTTCGACGAATTTGCTGGATATTTCGAGAATGTTCTCACGCACCTGTTTAAATAAGACCGCAGATCGGGAAAGTTCTCAGTTTGACTTTGGAACTCGATGAAAGCTGAACGCTTTGAGTGTGTCTGACTTGAATTATCGCTGAATTCGGAGTTGTTGTTATTGAAGCTTGTGCTGAAGCTTGATAGTGATTGCACTGTTCTTCGAATAAATATTGTGAGATTTTGAAGTGAACAAATAATAATTTTCATCTAGTAAAAGCTGCGCCATCATTACCTTTGTGAAAAATTCGTAACAATATGCATTGACGTAAGGATTTCAAATATGAAATAAAATAAATTAGACGCTATTTTCGAGTTTTTAATTGATGTCATTTCATTAAGTGATCATTTTAGTACCTACTCATCAAATTTTAAGATTTAATATAAAGTAGTTTCTCAATTAACTGGGTTAGAAGATTGTATTATAGCGAGTATAGGGAATTATTCTTATTAGGACTCCCACTAAAGCTTGCCTTGGAAATATTTACACATTTTGTGCCGTAAACTAAATCTAAATTCTTCACCAAGCAAGTCAAACCTTTGCATTACATTTCAAGAGTTAGTGTAAATTCTATAACTGAATATCGTGATATGGGGCCTAAAAAGCCTCAAAGCGAGCGAGAATTCATTACCAAGAGCATATTCTAGAAACAAAAACTGTTCTTGAATATTCGATTTAAAAAATAGCTAAATCAGCAACAAAGTAAGACGACTACCGAACCCTACTCAGTATAAATTACTGCAGTGACTTCCAAAAAGTTCTTTCCCTTCAAAAACAGTCGAGGGTTCATGTCACCATCCTTATTTAAGACCTACCATTTAATGAAAAACAGTCTTTAACATTGCAAATGAAGTCAGCGGTAGCCTTGTTTGAATAAAACAACAAACTCCCACTCTTCGGATGCGTAACTTTTTGTAATTAAGAGAGAAGTCGCCATTCCGTCCTTTTCTTTCCCTCACATATATATCTCGACAAAGGAGGGGGGGGGGGGGACAGCCCAGGGAATATGAAAACCCTTACGAGGGAGTCACCAACCCAGCTAACCCCTATGAAATGGAGTTAAAGCAGTTTTCTTTATGCTGCGGTGTGTGTGGGAGTGTTGCTCCTAAATCTCGAAGGTTATTTGTATGCATAAAGAAGAGGGTCTCTGAATTTTAACGACTCCGTCCAAGGGGGTCTCCGAGTTTATGCTAATTCTTTGACTCCTACAAGAAAGAGGAGGTTTACGTAACAAAACAACTGGGATGAATTATTTAAAAACATTTACTTCGGGGCTGTCATTCGCTTTGGCAGGATGGTGTAATTAGAAACGACGGGGCGAATATCTTAACTGTCTTTTTTTTTACCCTCCGAAGTTTGGTCTGAAAGCCTTTTTTTGCTTTTTTTTTTTTTTAACCAGGGAATGGTTCGCGGCAAAGAATGATAATGTGGAATACCTGTTTTGTTTCGGATATCGGCTCTTCTTTTGAGATTTCTTATTGAGTTAGTGTTTGTTTTGTTTCAGGAGTATTGCCCGTGTCTTCAAGACGATAGGAAAGTTTGGTTTTAAATGCTGTTCATTTGGTAGAGCTGCTTTTTTGAGATAGTTTTGTTTGTTGAATAGTGATGAATGTTGGTTGGAGAAAGAACATTTTAGTGTTCCATAGGACAGTTATTAATAGAACATGTATTGGTCTATAAATAACTGTCTGGAAAAATATACGAGGATAAATTGTTATCCTAGCAAACGTAGGCTCCCTTTTGAAATAAATAACTGAAAAAAAATAATTTACTTAAGAATTCTTTTGTAGCTTTCAATATATAAATATATAGTCTTACAGAAGGAAAGATCTGCTCCTGGTCATTGGTTTGTCCCTCTTTGAGATAGTTTTGTTTGCTGAATGCTGATAGACGTTACTTGATGAAAGAAAATTGTTACTAACCGTTATTATCACTTATTAATAAAATTTTGAACATTTATACGAAAGGAAATTGGGATTTTTTTTTAGTAAATACTAATTTGACTTTTTGGCAAAATGAAAGAGACAAATCCCTTAGTGAAAAAAAGTCTTTCAAAAGGAAGTCTGCTGTGGCTTTTAGTCGAAAATGAATTGAAAAGTGTCTTGCAGAAAAAAAGAATTGAAAATATTATTCATGGTTAGTCTTTTTTTGAGATAGTTTTTTTTAATGTTAATCGACGTAACTTAAAAAAATGAAAGGTTTAGTGTGCAATATACTCACTTATAAATAATTATACCTGAATATGGTGAAAGGAGCAAAATATGTGTCGCTATTTTTTTTTAACTTACATTCGAAATATATTTTTTGTCACTAAAACCGCTTTAAATACAATTAATTAAGTTTGAGTTTTATGCATGGCAACAGATCTTAGTAAATACTGAAGGTAAAAAGTGAAATAGGAATTTATTATTCGAGCAATTATACCAAAAGATATTTCGATTATTCTAGAAAAGGCTAAGTTAGGATAAAATTAACATTTTAAATTTAATTAAATAAACAAAGTATAAATTAAAATATTTTCAAAACCTCTGCTTGTAATTCCGATGGTGCGAGTAAGTTTTCCAAACAGAAACAATACTCGAATGTGATGTCAAAATTACTTTCCCTAAAATCGATCGTTGATTTTTTTTTTTGATTTAGCAACAAGACGAAAATTTTCCTATCGCGTTTTATTGCCCCATAAATATTTTATGGTCTCTGTGTGGGCCGAGAGATGTCACCGGGGGAGTGATTCCGTAGATATGAGAACATCAAAGAGTGATGTCAAATTTTCATTACGCCTCCGAAAACTTCCATCATTTTCTTTTCCTATTCTTCTCAGCTTTTGCGTCTGGGCGTCCATTTGATTACCCACCTGCCCTAGAATAGAAGGGTTCCCACCGTTCATCCCGCGCCAAACTAGTCTGGGAATGGCGCCAAATGACTGTCGATTTCCCTACTTAATGCTTATAAGAATTAGACAAGACCGTAGCACCATGATTTCTAAGATTTCTGGTTAGTCTTTCGCTGTTTTCAACTGCTAATAATTCAAATGCCGATAATTCACTGAAATGTTTTTTTAAATGATAATTTTTTTTATGTATAATATGGCACTTATATCAAGAATTTATTAAAAAAAAAAAAAAAAAAAAAAAAAAAAAAAATTGAAGAAAGGATTCAGTGTTTTTTTTAATTATTTAAAAATCACAAATTTAGCGAACTAATGAGAAAATTGTATTTGTGTAGGAACTGAATATGGTGAAAGGAGCAAAATATGTGTCGCTATTTTTTTTAACTTGCATTCGAAACATATTTTTTGTGACTAAAACCGGTTTAAATACAATTAATTAAGTTTGAGTTTTATGCATGGCAACAGATCTTAGTAAATACTGAAGGTAAATAGTGAAATATGAATTTATTATTGGCTGAAAATTCGAAATTATTTGAAAAGAGTATTAAAAGTTTGAATGTGTAAGTTTGATGTGTTTGAATTCCATTTTTAAATCGACCACATGACGGAGGTTTTAGTACATAGGAAAAATATTTTATATAATCTTATGATAAACTGATGGAAACTGAAGGCAATTAGGATTTTCAAACGATCCTTAAGTTGTGTGTGCTGCTTTATCATTTTTATACAAGTGGAATAATAATGGCTTTTGAGCCAAACTAATCAAAATAATCAGCCATAATTTGATAAACTTTCTCCGTCACTAATGGGAACGCTTTTATTACATAATAGCTTAGGGCTCGTTATTTTACGGTACCCTGTAAGGGATATATTTTATAAGACGACATAATTTTAAGATATTAAATAATTTAATGCAAATAGGGACATAGAATTAGAGCTTTTTTCCTAATAATTCTCCTTATTTTGTAATTAGTAATCACATGTTAACAGGATGAGCATACTCCCTTTTCCAGATTTCTACCCTTTAACCACAATACACTGGTATGAAATTGTGTTCAGGAATAGATCTGGATTGTTCAAGATTTCAATAGAGAGCACCCACTTCAATTTTTGGCTCTGTAGATTTTAATTTATGTGCACTCTTTTCTGTTTCACCTTTTAAATTAATTAATTAAAAAAAAAAAAAAAGGAATAATTAATTACCTTTAAAGACTTGCCAGTCTTTCAGTCTTTGCGATTTACCGGAATTGAATCATGTTGAAGGTACAACATATGGTTACGCATTTTTCCACTGGGGCAATGATGGCACAGTTTTTAAGATAAAAACTACTATTTATTCACTTCAGAAAACTCACAAAATTTATTCAAAGGCAACAGCTTCAACACAAGTTTCAACAAAAACAACTTCGAATACAGCGCTTATACAAGCTCACTCCAATAGGTAAACAAAGCGATCAGCTTTCATCGAAGTCCGAAGTCAATCTGAAAACTTTCCCGATCTCCGGTCTTTATATACCAGGCGCGTGAGAACATTCCCGAAATTTCCAGCCAATTCGTCGAAAAAGAAACATCTCGAAATTTCTCGATTGCTTTAGGTGTTGCCACCTTTTTCTAACCTGTATAATCGCTGTTAATAAATAAAATAAGATAAAAATAAATTACAATAGAATTTTAAAATAATACTCACTATTTACACTCTATACAGACAATTTGTGCAACAATATACAGGTGGTTATCAAAATAATGGAAAACAGCTATAAAAGTGACATTTAAGAATGAGCTTCGTAAGCACTAAAATATAATCTTAACTCAAAGTTTTTTTTTAAAACCCACTGACAGTCATGCACGTATATATACGTCATTTGATACCCAGTTTTTAAAGCAATACACTACACTAGGGGGCTTCGCCCCCTGCTCGCTAAAGCTCGCCAACCCCCAAACGCCTCGCTGCGCTCGGATTGAGCGGCTTTGCCTCTCGAATTTGTGGTTTTAAAACATCTTGCTGCGCTCGAATAGGTTAGCCAGCCATAAAAAATGTAACCAAATTCTTATAAATTTAATGTAAGGCCTAATAGAGAAAACACCCAAATTGCAAGTTTCATAATAGAAAGTTAAATATACTATCCGCCAACATTCTGACTTAAAACTTCATTAGCTATGCCCTAACATTGAAGTCCCAATATCTTTTTATTTATTCTGATAAGTCGCCCCGTTAGAGAACGACGTCCAACGTGAAGCATTTTCTGGATAGAAATACTTCAAAATAATAATTACTCTAATACAAAAATGCTTCAGAAAAACAGAAAAAATCAACTTTGAAACGAAGAGTTTAAAAAGAGCTTTAAAATTAGCAACGGTTTGTTGTTTACATACGTAAGGATAGCTTTAAAATTAGCAACGGGTTTGTTGTTTACATACGTAAGGGAGAACGACGTCCAACGCGAGGCATTTTCTGGATAGAAATACTTTAAAATAATAATTACTCTTATACAAAAATGCTTCAGAAAAACAGAAAAAATCAACTTTGAAACGAAGAGTTTAAAAAGAGCTTTAAAATTAGCAATGGGTTTGTTGTTTACATATAAGGATAGCTTTAAAATTAGCAACGGTTGGTTGGTTGGTTGAACCCCCGAGCAGTCGGTTTGTTGTTTACATACGTAAGGATGTTGCCAATCATATATTCAAAATCATTGAGGCTTTGTAGTAGCTTAATGATGAAAAATATTGAAATTTAACTAATTAATAAAGTGTTAATAAATTATTTTGGCACGTTTTGGCAAATCTACAGCTTATTTCCTTTAAAATGACACCTTGATCATTGAAATTGGTTGAGCAGTTTAGGCGGACGGACTAACCCCAAAAAACGTATTGCCTATTAAATATATAGATTTCTAAAATTTATAAATAAAATTTCAAATAAAATATGTTTTAAATAATTTTATTAGGATGATATTTTATAACCTATCTAAAATAAAATAAATAAAAAATATTAAAAAAAAAAAAAATATGTATTTGAATTAGAAATATAATTTAAAAACTATTGTAGAGAAAACAACTGTAGAATTTAACCCATTCCCATGACCGTCAATGGGTTAATATAAAAAGTACATATCATGATACGTATGAGGTAGCTTTAGAGAAGTTGTATACGTTTTGAATTTTTTTTTCTCCAAAGCATATAATGTTATACTTCGTAGACTTTTAAAAAAGCCAAATTGTAGGAACCCGACTAGTTGGAGCAACTGTGATCGAAACATTATAGCTTTTAGGTGTTTCTAGAGGTACGGTGTCTTAAGTCATGACATCGTACACACAACGCGGCAAGACAAGCTCTGCAAAGCAAAATAGTGGACGGTAAGAGAAGCTGAGTGAAAGAGATGTTTTAGAAGCTGATTGTAATGTCTAAAAAAGAAATAAAGAATGGTACAATATTCATCGAAAGACTATTCAGCACTTGTATGATTCGATTCCCAGGTGGGTCCAAGTTGTATTATATGCCAAAGGTGGTCTTATGCCATAGTAGTAAAGAATACTTTATAAATCTAGGGTGTTTCCAATATTTTGATAACAATCTGTACTTTAAGTTTATAAAGCAATGCAAAGCAATTATCTATGGGAATTGAAGAATTTGATGTGACGGGTTGAAGTTTTTACTGGCTTTGAACTAAAAAGAATGATTTTCAAATGGGTTTTAATGCATGAAATTTGTCCATTTATCCGTGAAAGATGAAGATTAATTGTTATGAAATTTTATCGAAACGAATGTTTAGTGTCTGTATTTAGCTGCACTTAAAATTTTGGAATATACAATCATATTATGTTTTGACACTTGGGAAAATTCGCCGCGATTTTTGATTCAAAATGTTTAAAAAAAAAAAAAAAAAAGTAAAATTTTTTTACACGTTGTTCTAAAAAACCACAACAAAAACATGGAAATAAATAATTTTTTATAATAAAGTTAAAAAAAAAAGTAAAGTTTATTTAATCATTTTTAAATCGTGGTGAATGTAGTACTTTACCGCGAAGAGTTCGGAAAAATAACTTTTTCGCACTAGTGTGAAAAAGTACTTTCCCTTCACGCCTCGTTCTCAAATGTTATAGAGTCTTTGTTTTGTTTTGAAACCAACCATTGCCTATTTTTGCAACTTATAAAGTGCTTAACACAGCCAAATACGTCTCGTAATTTTGAGCATCTAGAACACAAGATCGAAATCTTCTGTAAACTTCTCTCTCCGACCCCACCACACCAACGAGAGGACATTGAGGCCACGACAGATTTAATGTGCACCAGCCCCCATTAGGTACACACCGATATTTGGCGGACGGAGGCCCGAACCCACAACCCTCCGGTTATGAGCTCGATACTCTACCGCAAGGCTATCGGTAGCCAGAGTCTTTGTATTGAAATGACATGTTTTCAGAAGAAATTAATTGATTGGAGTTGCCAACGTTAAGAAATATATGTATTAAAAATATTTTTTGCTAGTGATTATAAAAAAGCTTGAATGCAACACGTGGGAAAATACTTTTACAAACTCGGTAAATTATTTGATTCGTGATAACACACTCGTCAAATAAGCATTTTGCCTCGTTTGAAACAGTACTTCTTTCCCAACTAGTTGCGTAAGTAATGATCTCGTATTTCAATAAACAATGTATATTTTCTAACTGGTCTTATGTTAAATATTTGTTAACCTCATTTTATTAAATTGGGAAAAGTATCAAGCCAAGTAGTTATTTCAATACCATTGTATGTATTCCTAATGTTTTTCTTTTATAACATATAATATTAAAATAGTCTGTCGGTGGGTGGATGTGTGGGTCTGTATGGACTTATAGAACATGACCTCTAATATGCATGGGACTTTGAAATTTTAAACAAAGGTAATTTTGGCTTTCTAAATAGGCTTTTGGCACATAAGTTGTTAAAATTTTAGTTATATTTTTGTAAAAGTATTGTGGCGACCTCAAATAAACGATAAAACTTCTGTGTACTGGAGTACTCTTTTGCACAGCGGTAAAATATCTGCCTCGAGAACCAATGGACTTCGGATCGAGACTCGTCGCCCGCATGAAAGCTTGCCTGCTCTTTATTGGTGACAACCTGACTAAAACGAATCATGCTGCCATCTATCGGCACTTTCTGAAAGGAGAAATTTCATCGCAACAAGCGATCAGATACGCAACTCGAGTGAAACACCGCAACGAGCGGACACAACGATGCAACTAGCATCCCAAACTTCCAACTCCGATCAGACATTGATCAGAACAACAGTATCGCTTCTTCGTCGCTGGGAGGAAGCTGTGTGGCGACCTCAAATAACAGATAAAACTTCTGTGCACTGGAGTACTCTTTTGCACAGCGGTAAAGTATCTGTCTCGAAATACAATGGTCTCCGGATCGAGACTCGTTGACCGCAACGAAAGCTTGCCTGCGCTTTACTATTTTCTTTTTTTTTTAAAATTTCTTAAAGTTTTTTTTTTTTTTTTACAAAACTTTTTCCATTGTATTAAATTATTTAAATTCTGAAATTTTAAACATAAGTAGTTCTGGCCATCTAAATTTTGATTTTTACAAATAGAATGTCAAAAAAGTCTCAGATTGAATTTTTTGTTTGTTTCTCGACAGAAGGGAGGGCTCTATAATAATAGGAATTTACATACTAATGAACTTTTTTAGTGAACAAAGCGAGCTTATGTTTATGTGCAAATGATCTTTTGATCGAGTAAAGCGAGTCTGTGCTTGCGTAGCAATGAAACTTTTATCAGACTAAGTTTTTAATAATTGTAAAACAAATACATTTTGTTAAATATAATTTTTTTTTTTAAATTTCGTGTTTCATATACACGGTGTCCAGTGAAGCGCAATCTGATGTTAAAATTAATTAACTGAAAAACAGATAGAAAGAATAATGAAAAAAAAAAAGTATAGTTATTTTGAAAGCAGTAAAAATATGATACTAAATTTTCAAAATTAGTTACAAATGTTGTCAACATGTGGCGCTGTACACTGTAGATCTTAGAAAAAAAAGAGTGCTTTGCTGCTCAGAATAGTCAGTCTTCGGACAGTTTCACTGTTTAAACGTGAAAGGAAGCTAGTGTGATTGCAAAGATTGATTGTAGAGGACAAATTTATTCCATATTTCTGGAATTTTGCAATTACAGCGCCATCTGTTGGCAACATTTGTATCTAAATTTGAAATTTCCGTTTCAGATTTTTACAGCTTGGAAAGTAACTAAACATTTTGTTTCATTCTTCAACCGATCTTTGTTTTTGAGTTAATTAATTTTAAAATCAGGGTATCCTGAAATTAAATTTTATTCCTAAATAGCAAAATAAAAAATTAGCTTAATTTATTTCAACAGTGTAAAGTTTGAATTGAAACAAATTCTTCTGAAAACATAATCTATCGCCAAATATTGCATCTGCGTGATGTTCGCATGGGCCAAATTTCACCGTAGAAATCTATTCAATTACAAATAAAAGCAAAAGAATTTTCTCTAGGGATATTTGTAATCATATTTACTATTCCCAGATGATGCACAAGCACTAAAGAACACAAACATAATAATGTTCGATCCTGAAAGGACAAATGTGAAAAGAATTCAACAACATCAGTTGCACATAAAAATTGAAAGAATTTTTACTTCAGATAATCACTGCTAAATGTGTTTTACACTTTTAGTAATGTTCGGTGGGATCATAAAAAAGTAATAACGGTGACAATGAAGGATTTAGTGATATTTCTTGTGACGTTTTTATTCCATCCTAAGGACACTCTCTTTTCTCTGTTTACAACAATGTCAATTACATCCAGCGTTTGGAGAATTAAAAATTTCCATCATAGCTGAGTTATATTTCAGTATGCGCTCATAAAATTCGCAAATTGAAAATTGGAACATAAAATTCTTCAAGGAGTACTTAGGGAATTGCTTTTCTTGAGTAAATTTGGATGTATTTCGAGAAGTTGTTTAGATTTAGGTTGCATTTATTAAGGGTTAAATGGTGCGATTGTATGCCAGCAAAGGTATGATTATAGCAAATTAACATCACTTGATCGCTTTTTTTACCTTGGGCCTTAAGTCCAAGGGTATTGTTTTCAATTCTTCAAATGTATGGTCCGGTGTCCGTCTCCCCCTAATGTTTGGGCATGTGCAGGAAAAGCATTGGGCATGTACAGGAAAGCCATTGGGCATGTCTAGGAAAGGCATTGGGCATGTACAGGAAAGGCATGCGCCGGCTCGTATAAAAAGAGATGCATTCTGACGTTGTTCAGTTGTATTGATGTATCGATGAACTCAAATAAAAAAACAACTTTGTAATGGGCTAGAGCTTAAGACATCGGCCTTAAGCCGATTATTTATCTCTTTAAAGATTTGTATGTTTTTTATAGTGTTTTTTTTTTAAATTAACCCACAAAAACAGTTTTTAATATAAATCTATTATATGCTTTGAAAATTTGTGTGTGCTAAGTGATTTTAACTCAGATCGACTTTTCATAGAGTTTGAACGCTATGAAAAAACCCCACAGATTCCAAGAATTAACTATTTTTTCTCCAAAAAATTTGATAGAATGTATTGTCATCGACAAAGAGTAATAAATAGTATTAGTATGCGAAGGAAAAAGTTATAGTACATGTACATATACGTATCAAATGTAATTTGCTGGGGCTAATGACTGATTTGACTACGCTATTGGGTTGGCAATTTGGTGGGTATTTTTTTTATACTGCACTAGTATTGTTCTTTCCATTATCTTCGTGATACTATTTATTTGATTCCGCATTGAAATTAAGATACAGGGTGTCTAGCGAAGCACTCCTTGATTTTAAAATTAAATAACTCTAAAACAAAGAAGAATAGAAAAATTAAACAAAAAGTACATTTTATTTTAAAGCTGTAAAAATCTGACAAGGGGACTTACGGTCTCGGAAATTCAGATCAAGATGAGACTCGGCAGATTAGTAGTATACCTTAAGGGTATCCACACAGTAAAACAATAAAGCGCACTAGCCAGAAGATTCCGAGAAAACAGGCTCTAAAGTATTATGCACAGCTTATATACTAGTAGAGAATTTTGCTCTGCAGCTCCCTGGGGGCTAAGTGGTCAGCGTGTTGGGTTCCCGTATGGGCGATTCAGGTTCGATACCCCGTGTTGTAATTTTTTTTATTATTTTTATTTTTATTTTTAAATTTATAATGTCAATTTATAAAGTGGGTTGGGTAGGGATAGAACTATTGTTCGATAAGTACGGTTAGGGTTTTGGAAAATTTCTGACTTCCTGCTTATGTACAATAGGACAACATTCCTACTCTTCCATATAGAAACTGGTTCTTCATGTTTATTGCGAAAATCATTTATTTCTCAACAGCTTATAATATTTCAAAATTTATAATCACTTGTTTGTGTGAATAGTAAACAGAGTTTTATTGTACATTCATTAAACACCCATTACGTATTTAAAAATAAAATATCTTTAATTCAAATTTCAGTTAGCTGCAACAGTTACTTTATAAGTGGACGAAAAAAAAACAAAAAAAAAAACATTTATTATCTCACGATGTATCGAACCCAGATCACTCGTACGGGAACCCAGCACGCTGACCACTTAGCCACTGGGAGTTGCTGAGCAGAAATCTGTACTAGTATATTAGCTGGGCGTAACACTTTAGAGCCTGTTTTCTCTGAATCTTCTGGCTAGTGCGCTTTATTGCTTTACTGTGTGGATACCCTTAAGGTATACTACTAATCTGTCGAGTCTCATTCCTATCTGAATTTCCGAGACCGTAAGGTCCCCTTGTGAAACATAAATTTCAAAATTAGTTACAAATGTTGCCAAAAGATGGCGCTGTAGTTGCGCAATTCTAGAAATATGTTATAAATTTGTTCTCTGCAATCAGTCGTTGCAATAACGTTTAAATAGGGGTACTTTCCTAAGACTGATCTTTATGAGCTTCAAAGCACTCTTTATTCATAAGAACTGCAGTGTACAGCGTCACCTGTTGATAGCTCGTGTAACTAATTTTAAAATTTTGTGTTATATTTTTACAGCTTTTAAAACAACTTTACATTTTGTTTTATTCTTCTATCGATCTTTGTTTTTGAGTTATTTAATTTTAAAATATTAGAAAAAAGGAACTAGTTGTTATCGGGTACTGTACACGAGTTAATATATATTATAGTCAGCTATTTAAGGCTTATTTACGCACTACCAGTTGGGATTCAGCTTAAATTGCCAGTAATGTGATGCCGACCAAACGGTATAGTGGTTAGCGTGCTAGCTTCTAGACCGCGAGGTTGCGGGTTCGAGTCCCGTGTTAGGCATGGGTGTTTGTAAATGTATGTTGGCTTGTCTAATGACGAATGTTTCGGTGCGTTATAGACCTCGTGTTGCTGACGGCGCCAGATAATCTGAAAACAACCAACCAGTAATGTGATGTCAGCGGAGCGACCGTTGAGCCGCCTGCTGGTGGTCATGGAGGAGCTCACGTAATTGGATAAGGAGAGTCGCCGGTGCCAGTAAATAGAAAATGTTTGATCTACTGGATCCAGTGGCTAGATGACGTCAAAGACTGACAATTTTAATTGGTATGGTTATTTTTTAGTCTTGACCCCAGCAATTCTGCAGCATCTTTCGAAAAGTTTATTTCTGTAACACCAAGTCATTGAACTCGCTTTGAGTTCAATGACCTGGTGTTTCAAAAACGAGTTTTTCAAGAAAACCTGACGTGATGGAATTTTTTTAGTATTTTTCCCAGCATTTTTAGTAAATAGAAATCTATAAGAAACAGTACAAAAATCCTTTGCAGTTTTTTGGTTGCAGACTTGTGTTATAGTTCCAGTAGTTCTGCTAAAAAATTGTCTTGGATGAATCAGGCAACCAATTTAGTTCCACAGTTTGGATCTCGAGTTTCTATGTAATCTTAACATCAATAAGAAAAGTCAATAACAAGAAGAATATTTTTACCTTATAACATGAATTCAAATTATTAATTGTATAACTAAAAATAGTCACTTGAACTCTTTTTTTTTTCAACGGTATCTTTTTTTTTATCTAGAGCTTAAAATCGTACTTCAAAATGTCATAAATTTCTTTTTTTACTTTCAACTACCCATATGTTTACATAGGGTAAATAAACTACAGCTATTTCGGTCCACGTTTTGGAAGATCCTGATTTCAAAAAAGTGGTCAAGAAAAAATGTCTTTCTCAGTGTTTGTATGTCTGTGTATGCGTGGTCAGCATTACTCCCTCAAAAACTGACCTTCGGTGCTCAAATATGGTGTGCGGGTTAGTGGTGACCATGAGACCTACCATTAAGGTTTTCGTCAAAATCGCGCCTGCGCATAAGTTGGAAGTAATGAAAAATCATTAAAAAAGTCATGGTTTTCTGAAATTGCTAAAAACGGCTCTAACGATTTTGATTAAAATCTCTGTACCTTTAAGGTGATCAACGTACCTAAATCGATGAGTCTTGTTACGATGATGACCGCCACCATCTAGGATTTCTGAAGGGAGCTATTGTTCTAATGAACCGACAGTACCTTTGCGATGATCATTACTTTCGATTACCAATATGTATACATAGGGTTAATGTTTACATAGAACCCTGATTTTAAAAACAGAACCTAAAGACAGTACCTTTGCGATGATCATTACTTTCGATTAACAATATGTTTACATAGGGTTAATGTTTACATAAAACCCTGATTTTAAAAAACAGTACCTAAAGACAGTACCTTTGCGATGATCATTACTTTCGATTAACAATATGTTTACATAGGGTTAATGTTTACATAGAACCCTGATTTTAAAAAACAGTACCTAAAGACAGTACCTTTGCGATGATCATTACTTTCGATTACCAATATGTATACATAGGGTTAATGTTTACATAGAACCCTGATTTTAAAAACAGAACCTAAAGACAGTACCTTTGCGATGATCATTACTTTCGATGAACAATATGTTTACATAGGGTTAATGTTTACATAAAACCCTGATTTTAAAAAACAGTACCTAAAGACAGTACCTTTGCGATGATCATTACTTTCGATTAACAATATGTATACATAGGGTTAATGTTTACATAGAACCCTGATTTTAAAAACAGAACCTAAAGACAGTACCTTTGCGATGATCATTACTTTCGATTAACAATATGTTTACATAGGGTTAATGTTTACATAAAACCCTGATTTTAAAAAACAGTACCTAAAGACAGTACCTTTGCGATGATCATTACTTTCGATTAACAATATGTATACATAGGGTTAATGTTTACATAGAACCCTGATTTTAAAAACAGAACCTAAAGACAGTACCTTTGCGATGATCATTACTTTCGATTAACAATATGTTTACATAGGGTTAATGTTTACATAGAACCCTGATTTTAAAAAACAGTACCTAAAGACAGTACCTTTGCGATGATCATTACTTTCGATTAACAATATGTTTACATAGGGTTAATGTTTACATAGAACCCTGATTTTAAAAAACAATACCTAAAGACAGTACCTTTGCGATGATCATTACTTTCGATTAAAAATATGTTTACATAGGGTTAATGTTTACGTAGTACCCTGATTTCAAAAAGGTGGTCTAGAAAAATGTTCTGTCAGTGTGTACCTGGTCAGTATAACTCCCGAACAAATTGACCTACGATGTCCAAATTATGTGTTCGGGTTAGTGATGGCCATTTGACCTATCATTAAGGTTTTCATCAAATCGCGCAAGCGCATAAGATTGAAATTTTGAAAAAATGATAAAAAAAATCATGTTTTTCAGCAATTGCTAAAAAAACATCTCTGCCAATTTTTATTAAAATATCTGTGCTAATGCATTTTTCTTAAGGTTTTCTAAACGTCCCCACCTCCTAAGTTTCCGTAAAAATGCTATAAAAGCGCAAAAAGTTGAAAACGAGTGTTTTTAACACAGAGCTCTCTGCCTTTGAGTATCGTCCATCAACGATTGATTTTTGTTAAAATTCAAAGTCCGGTATGGATTCAAAACCAAGGTGATTTTCGCCAAAAAATAGCAGTCCCGTCATTTCTTTAATTACAAGTGAAGTGCCTGTGGTTACCATAAGTTGGAGGGATATTATGTAAACAATTCTTGGCGCAGAATCCATACCGGACATAGAATTTTAACCTTTATATTTTACTTTTCACGTAGAAGAAAGGACAATGTAATGTCTATCGAATAACATAGCCAATTTCGCCATTTCGGTGTTTTTTTTCCATCCCCATGTAAAAATTATTGCCAAAAATATCGCCAAACTGGCCATTTTTATTTAAATGAGTGAAAATATGAAAACGGTAAATAACAATTTATCAAATTTTAATGCAATGACTAATATTATAGTCTAATTGAAAGTTGTGCGATGTTCAATACCGCCAGTTATTGATTTTGACCTTATCTTTAAATTTTTTTGAAGTTTAACCATAATACTATGGTATTTTATACAAATGTATTCCTTCATCTCAAAGTGGTCTGCTTTAATAACATTATCATTTTACTTATCTTGAAGATTAATGACTAGCAGATCCCATTTTTATCGAAAACTTTGTCTTATATTAAGTTCGCATCAAATTCATAAGGCATTCTACTTTCTTTCACGATAAGAATAATTCTTGAATTCGACCGTCCATCAACTGCGTATCATACTTTCTCGGAGTTCGATTATGTATTCTATATATAGACAGCTTATCTTCAAGAAACAAAAGGAGATAAAGATGTTTTTTTTTATTTGTATAATTTCGATTTCCAAAGTCTACTATTGTCTACACTTTGTACAAAGTGACTATATGTAATGCATGCAAACTTAAATATTTTCAATTATGGTAACATAGGATTAAGTGATTAGGTATTTAAAGTATAAAAATTAATTATTCCAACATTTTCAATAAGGAAGGCTTCAGATTTCAAACACCATGCAATATATGCAAGCTTAAACAGAATAAGTTATTTTCAATTATAGTTACAGAATACAGGGTATGAAGTAATATTTTATTTAATGCATAAAAATGAATTATTTCCGCATTTTGAAAGAGGAAGAGTGCAGAATACTTCAATTCTCTGGCGCCGAATACTTTCATCCTTGAAAAATGAGTGATTGCCAGGAACTTTGCCATCTTGGGATTTTTTTTTTGAATTGCCATTTTTATTTGAATGTTTGAAAATTTTAATGCAATGACCAATATTATAGTGTAATTGAAAGTTGTGCGATGTTCCACACCCCTAGTTTATTGATACATCTGGCTAAATGAAAAAGTTCCTCATTAGTAAACCGTATATGCAACCGTCATCAAGTTTACTTACATTAATTTTGAAAACCGGCGTACGTACCTGCCTATCCAACTTACTACTTGTTTATTCTTATAGGTTGCACTGTTTCGCTGTTATGCTATTTCAAAGTTAATGGTTTCTTTCTAAAAGACACAGTAAATAAAGTAAAAAACTAGGGGTGTAGAACATCACCCAACTTTTAATTACACTATAATACTGATATCAATTTGTGTCATTGACCGTTTTTATATTTTCATCATTCATTTAGAGACTAGGGGTGTGGAACATCGCACAACTTTCAATTACACTATATTTCTGATGTAGATTTGTGTAATTTATCATTTTTATATTTTCATCAGTCGGTTAGAAAAATTGCCAATTTGGCGATATTTTTTGTGATGATGCTTATATAAGTCTTTTATTTAAAAAAAAAAAAAAAAAAAAAAAAAAAAAATTGAAAAATTAGAAATTTTGGGGTAATGCTTATCGATAATTCTTATATTATCCTTTCTTATTAGTGGAACAGAGGAGAGAATCAAAAACGATCGTTGATGAGGTATGCTCAAGGAAATACAGCTCTGTGTTAAAGGCATTCGTTTTTCAACTTTTTAAGCCCGTTAAAGCCTTTTTACAGGAATTTCTGAGGCGGGGCTGTTTAGAACACCTTAAGAGGCATTACCACAGCGATTTTGAACAAAATAGTTAGAGCCGTTTTTTAGCAATTACTGAAAAACATGATTTTTTTTAAATTGCAGCTACCTTATGCACATGGGCGATTTTGACGAAAACTTTAATGGCAGGTCCCATGGCCACCACTAACCCTCATTCCAAATTTGAACATCGTAGGTCAATTTGTTTGGGAGTTACGCTGATCACAGACACACAGACATACATTTTTTCTAAATCACTTTTTGGAATTCAGGATGTTCCAAAACGTGGAGAAATGCAAAAAATCGATTTTTTTTTGATCGAATGCTATACTTTCATATATGTAATTGAAAGTAAAAAATAATAACTTTCAAAATAATAATAATAATAATAATAATAATAATAATAAAATAATAATAATAATAAAATAATAATAATAATAATAATAATAATAATAATAATAATAATAATAATAAAATAATAAAATTATAAATTACTCAAACTTTTCCAACGAAGTAAGGGCAATCAGAAGCAGCAGATAAGTGGGTTTCAGCATGTTAATTATTTATTACGATTTTAACAGACAGCAAACCCCTTGATTTGGTATGAAGCCTAAATTAAAAGTCCTCAATACGATGGCTCTTATTTATTCATAAGCTAAGCCTACTATTTCAAAAAGAGAACGCTTACAGAAGTTAAACCTTTTATCAAGATGCTTCGTTTCATTATCAAAAGTAAAGGCAATCCCTTCCTGAAAGTAATACCCGCTAAATACTCTGGAGAAAATATTCGAAATCTGAAAAGAAGTTAATAAAATATTAACATTAAATCTTCCACCTCTACTGGACCTTTCCAGATTAAATTACCAGTTTTCTCCATCTTGAAGTCTGTTCCAAGATTCTTAGGCAGCTTTCTAGTGGCGTTTAAGGAAATGCACCTTTCAAGGTAATTAACTGAAAATAAAACCCGTCGGCGAGTATTTAGATTGGACTTTCACGCTGATTGTATTTCGCTTTTACCTTTCATCTTTTGTAATTAGATGGTGAACGTACTCGAAAGTTTTGTTCGAAAAGAAAAAAAAAAAAAAAAAATCTCGAAGTGGCTTGAATGATAAATTGATTGGATGCAGTGTATTTTTTTTTTTTTTTTATGCATGCATATGCTTTAATGTGATTTTATGCATGTTAGTATGTTGAGTGAAGGCGCGATTTTTCGAGGGAAAAAAGATGTGGATGTATTTTTCTTCCGTGATAAGATGCAGCAAAGCAGTTAGGTAAAGACGAGACTGAAATTTGTATTGTGGTTGCTAGGTAGTTACCGTAAATTGCTAATTTTTATTCCCTTCTAAAAACTGTGGCGGGTACTTTGAAGCTGAGTTTTCACATTTTTAAAAAAGAAACAGCTTAAAACTTTATTGAAAAACAAATACAATTTTACACACAAACACATCAGTATATCTAAGAGGCAACTTTATAAATTCAAGTTTGTATTATTATTATTCGATATAAAATCACTAAAAAATAACCAGTGTAAGAATTCAAGCAAAAAGTATTTTTTGAAAACTGTTGAAAATAATTACCAATAAAAATTATGAATAAATCTTGTTCTATCATACCGATTAAGGCAGATGCAGAATTATGGACGTGCATCCAATACCTGCAAGTTAATCACTCATTCGAACTAAAGATTCCAACCTGGAAAAAGGGACTATTGTAGATCTATCACAAGAATAGCCCTCACCAAGTAGTCTAGCATTGTCTGTTGCCATGGAAACAAGAATGGTCCCATTTACAGGAGAAATACATCAAAACTGACTTGCTGAACTTCTTGATGGCGTATTTTCAATATTCCATAGCCGGCCAAACGGTATAGTGGTTAGCGTGCTAGCTTCTAGACCGCGAGGTTGCGGGTTCGAGTCCCGTGTTGGCATGGGTGTTTGTAAATGTATGTTGGCTTGTCTAATGACGAATGTTTCGGCGCATTATAGCCCTCGTGTTGTTGACGGCGCCAGATAATCTGAATACAACCAACTAATATTCCATAGATTACCAAAATAGATTGATTTAAATAAATGATTTATCATCCTCAAGTTGAATGTCGTATTGTAACCTTTTAAACCGATAATATTCTGAATACAGCACACCTTTTTCTAAATCAACGAGTCTTGTTTCAATGGCGACCGCCACCTCCTAGACTTTTTTTCGGGAGCTATTGTTCTAATGGACAGACAGTACCTTTACAATGATTATTTTTATTACACATCTTTTCGTTAGCTTGGTCTCACATAACCCATGTTCGTGTAGTGTGTAGATTGGGGGTAGCACCCATCTTTCCAGGGAAGTCACCAGGCATCTCCGGGACTGTGATTGGCTACTTAGGCACCTCCATGGGAAGATTTGTGCTATATGGGAGGTTTACTTATGTGTTATACACCATGGTTTAAAATGAAAAGAAGGCGCCTTTCCAATCTTTAAATATAATTTTTTTTTTATCTTTATTGTACAGAAATAGATTTCTCTATTGGGAAGTTATCTATATTCCTATGGTTATGAGGTTTTGTTTAGTAGTTTGAATAGAAGCGTTTATTAATCTTTGAGTAAAGTACTTTCATATCAATACTTGCAATTGAAGCTTGTTGTACGTAAACCTACCTTAACCGGAATTGCGTATTCTTCCTGTCCAATCCTTAATTACCCATCACAATAAAGTCTATATTATTCATTTTAATAAAAGCTTTTTTCTCAATTTCGAAGACGTCTATGTTCATATGATCAAGAGTTTTTGTTCAGTGGTTTGAACGGAAGTGCTTATAATCTTTGAGTAAAGAACTTTCATGACAATTTCAGCAATGGAAGCATGCCACGCGCCAGCATTTTTGATTTCATCTTATTATACAGAGCCACTCGAGTGGCGAACCCGAGTCACCATTTCACTCGCAAATACAAGCCACTCGAAGCAATCCTACGGAGCTTAGTATACTGAGCCACAGCAGTAGCCAGAAGTGGTGGCGAGAGTTCGCCACTCGAGTGGCTCTGTGTAATAAGGCTCTTAACTGGATTTGTGAATCATTCCTGCCCAATCCTTAATGCATCCAATGATTCCACCTGTGATGATTTCAATCACCATATATTTTCTGGTAAGAGAACCGATAAGGTAAGATTAATTTGTACCACCCAAATCATTAAAGCACTCCAAGACGGTGTAACAGCTGTCGCGAATCCTTGCGATGTTCAATTAAAAAAAGAATAGAATAAAGTCCGCTACAAGTACCACCTTTTCTTTTCGTGAGGGAAAGTAGTCGGCTGGAGGTATTTTTAACGTACAAGAACCAAACACACTTAATGGTTTCTCTCCTACTATTCTCAGAAAGTGAGATGGTAGTTTCGAAAAGAAAGTACATCCTCAGGAAAAGTTTAAAAAAAAAAAAAAAAAAAAAAAAAAAAAGAAAAGGAAAAAAAAGAAGAAGAAAATTAGACAAAGGAAATAGAATTGGATCTCTTTTTTTTCCGGCCAATAAAAAGTGATTCCCAGTTGTCCAGTTGGCCGAACAATCAGATCCGACATTTGATTGGTTGGTTCGTTTACAAGTCTCGCAACAAAAGTTTTTATATATTTTTTTATTTTACTATTATGAAAGAATTAGATTTTTTTTTTCATTCTTCATAAGAAGAAATTCATTGCCCTGGTGGAACTAAAAAGGTTTGTAAGAAGTATTTGTAATTTGGTGGGTCTTTTAGTTTATGTGAAGAAAAAGACTATGTTGGATTTGATCTTGGGAAAAATACTAGGCTTCAGGCTTCTGGAAATTATTGAAATGTTGTAATTATGGAATTGAATATTTTGCATCGTATTTATCATACAACAAAAATAATTACCCACTTCAATACATGCTTTAAACTGTCAAAGAAATATATTTTAAATAAACAAAATATAGTTTCTCTTCATTTAAATTTTAACTGACAAAACTAAAAGTAAAGACGTTTCTTGTTATTTTCAATTTAATTTTATTTATCTTAACGAGACCAAATTGATGTATGACACAAGTGTAATATTTATTATTAACACTTTATGATCTCTAAAATGATTGATACGATGTAAATTTAATATTCCATGATTATCACCTTGCATTCTCAAGTTTTTTGTTGTTTAATTACACAATTTGAATTACACACTTTGTACTACTGCTACAGTGTGAGTTTAATATCGTCGCGCTCATCAAAGTTTACCTGCCCATAAAAGATCCAAATTTAAAAAATAAATTAAAGTATCAGAGAAATTAGATGAAATGTTGGCTTTTAATTTTATCAGACAAACTTTAGGCATTACAATAAATGTTTGAAATGGCGTCCTTTTTCGCTAAAACTAAAGCGTGTTCCTTTTACCAGATTTCATGGTTGGTTGGTTGTTTTCAGATTATCTGTCACAATCAGCAACACGAGGGCTATAATGCACCGAAACATTCGTCATTAGACAAGCCAATATACATTTACAAACACCCATGCCTAACACGGGACTCGGAATCCGCAACCTCGTAGTCTAGAAGCTAGCACGCTAACCACTATACCGTCTGTTCGGCACAGATTTCACGAGACTGCGGAGTATGACAGTATTGATGTTAGAAATGGCTGTTGTGATACTCGTTTTTCAGCTCTGAAATCTTGTGAAGACTATTCTACGAATGCAGAAACTTCGTTTCAAATTCTCTCAGTCAGGACCGGCCTAAGAGCGAAATGTTGTGCGTGCAAGAATGAGATTTGGTGCACCTTTCAATGAAAATGTGTAGAGAAAACCCTCTAAAAATGGTATGGGTGCTCTATAACTGAAATTTGATGGAACTCATAGACTTATTATTATCAATAGACTGCGCGTTCCCACTTCAATCATGCAACGAGAATGAAACCAAAATGAATCACAAAATTCGTCTATTAGTCACATAGTTTTTAATTTGGCTACGTCTTAAAATTAATCCTTTATCTAATAATCTTATTATCCTTTATCACCTGAGTGAAGAGAAATCCGCCAAATCTGCAACCCTTGCTCCCAAAAAGTCCCTACTCATGTGATTCATTTTGGTTTCATTCTCGTTGTATAATTGAAGTGGGAACGCGCAGTCTATTGATAATAATAAGTCTATGATGGAACTTAAACATCTGAAGTTGTCATTTTAAAGGGGTTAAAAACCAAAAATTAAAAGTAATAAATATTTAAGTAAAGTATTTAGTATCTTTTCATTATTTTTAAAATGACTTCTTCTATCACTAATTCCTTTAACTGACTTTTTCAAACTTCAGTAGGCGTGCTGAACTTGTACTTGTGTAATAAGCAAACTTCAAAATTCTTTTACTCAGCTTTTCAGGTGGAAAATAACACATATATTTTTTTAAACAACAAAATTTTTATTTGTTTTAATATTCATGGAGAAATATTAATAAAAAATATATATTACAGAAAACTGATTAAAATAATTTGTATTACACACTTAGCAGGGGACCTTCTTAGCTGTTAGAAGCCGAAAATGTTTTTGTTAGTGCATCATAATCTAATGACGAGGAAGTATAATTTTCTTTGGACAAAATTCCAAGGCCGTTAGACTGAGAGGTGACTGCAATTTTTGGACCCCATTGAACATCTTTCTGAATTTTTTTATAGAAATTGGAAAAAAGTTAGTAGATTACGAATCCACTGGTCTGCCGTGGCAAAAATGGCCGAAACTGGCCAAAAAGAGACTTTTAATAAGTTGAACTAAATCCAATTGCCAAATGCGCCATAACTTGCCAAATAATGAGCATTTTTTTTATTTGGTAACCCTCACTCTTTAATTTTCAATTAAGAAGGTTGCAGACGATTCGGATGAGTGGCTATGGCTAACTTGCATCTTTCACATATGAGCCAAATTGACGATAAACATTACGTCACTGATAACGTAACTGATGTCCCCAATTTGGCTTACTTTTAAAAGATACAAGTTTTTCGAGCCAGAGATCAGAAATCGTTTGCGCTTTTTCTCATTGAAAATCGAAATGCAGTGGGTTGCCAGACGAAAAAGTTTGTTCTCTTTTTGGCAAGTTATGACATATTTGGCAATCGGATTTTAGTTCAACTCATTCCAAGTCGATTTTTTATCAGTTTCGGCCATTTTTGCAAAGGCAGACCAGTGGATTCGTAATCTACTCACTTTTCTCCAATTTCTATAAAAAATTCCCGTACCGGCGATCTGGGTTCGATACCTCGTGAGATACTTTAAAAAAATAATAAATTTTTTTTTGTCCATTTATAAAGTAACTGTTACAGCTAACTGAAATTTGAATTAAAGATAATATTTTATTTTTTAATACGTAATGTGTTTTAATGAAGGTAGATTAAAACTTTATTTACTATTCACACAAACAAGCGATTATAAATTTTGAAATATTATAAGCTGTTGAGAAATAAATGATTTTCGCAATTAACATGAAGAACCAGTTTCTATATGGAAGAGTAGGAATGTGGTACTATTGTACATAAGCAGGAAGTCAGAAATTTTCAAAACCCTAACCGTACTTATCGAACAATTGTTCTACCCCTACCCAACTCACTTTATAAATTGACTTTATAAATAAAAAAAAAAAAAAAGAAAAAAAAAATGTACAACACAAGGTATCGAACCCGGATCGCCCGTATGGGCACCCAGCGCGCTGACCACTTAGTCACCGGGGAGCCTGCAAAGCAAAAATCTCTACTAGTATATAAGCTGTGCAAAACACTTTAGAGCCTGTTTTCTCGGAATCTTCTGGCTAGTGCTCTTTATTGCTTTACTGTGTGGATACCCTTAAGGCATATTACTAATCTGCCGAGTCTCATCCCGATCTGAATTTCCGAGACCGTAAGGTCCCCTTGTCAGTTATATCAAAGATATAAAAGCCAAATACCAAGAAGATTAGATAGTATTTAGAGGTTGCACACTTTGATCAGTTTTATAAAAGTAGGAAAAAAAAATATGATTTTTCAATGTTAGTTACTTTTATTGGGAAAACTAGAAATCACATACTTAAAATAATATTAAAACTAGATACCAAGATTAATAGGTAGTATAATAGGCAAAACGAAAGCAATTCCTCTTTTGACCACCTCTTTTGAGCATGCACATGACTTCTTACAGAATCAATACAGTATTCTGTCACGTCATGGATGCCACAGCGATTTTCATCAAAATCGTTATAGCCATTTTTTAGCGATCATTGAAAGACATGATTTTTTCAATGACAGCTACTTTATGCGCATGCATGATTTTGACGAAAACCTTAATGATAAATCCTTTAGCCGCAACCAACCAGCACACACACACACACACACACGCACACGCACACACACACACATTTTTTATAGATAACTTTTTTGAAATCAGGATGTTCCAAAACATAAAGAAATGCAAATTAAATCGATATTTTTTTTCACCGAATGCTATACTAGATAGAATTTGAAATTTGATGAATATTTAAAAAAAATTTTAAATTTTTAAATTTTAGATCACTATGTGAATTTTTTTTTTTTTTAAATAAAATTTAGTTTTTACTTAGTTATACTTCCAAATATGCAAAAATTATAATTTTAAAGGCTTAAATAAAAAAAAGTTTGATGTGTACCAAGTCCCCTCAACAATGTTTAATTAAAGAAATGATTATAAATAAATTATACAAACATAAACGATTTTTTCTTTTTACTGGCAAGAAATATAGTTAAAAACGCGAGAAGAAATAATTTTGAACAAGACCCATAATATGGGATAAGCCTTGGCTTCAAATTCTAATTTATTAAAAACACAGCTTTAAGAATTAGAACCGGGTACATAATTGGAATTCTACATTTAAGAAATAAAAACTGAAAATCCCGAGTCTTAAATTTCACTTATTTTAATCCCAGGAGATTTTTTTATCTCTAATAAAATTCATAACTACCGTTAAAATCAAGAGCAACTATAAAAAAAAGTCATGGAATAAAAAATTCCCCTCCGTTAATTATGTTCATTCTGTATTTGCAGTCCTCGCAGTTTTCTATTTGCACCTAATTAGGCTGATTTAATCAAGGCTTTTCATTTTTCGTTACATCTTGTAAACACCTGAAATTCCGACAGTGTTTAATTTCTAAAGTCGAGGTTGCCAGATGCAACAAAAATCTTTATCTTTAAAAAAAAAAAAAAAAAATCATGAATTAAATGTGTCAATAACTTAGTAAGTCACAAACAAATTCACTTTTAGTAATAGGCAAAGATGGTCTATGCCTATCAATATGTATGAATTTTTAGATCGGTAATTAAAAATGTTTTCAATGGACCTAAGGCAAGGCTTTATTTGAGTGGGTTTCATCGTATGGCAACACTTCAGGTATGGCTTTGACCAATCACTATTACGATTGCCTTTAAATCAACTTTAAATTTCATATCATCCAATAACATTACACATTTTACTTTCCCTTGAGCATAGCAGTTTACTGTGACGTAGAATTGCACACTCTCCATTATATTCTCCATTTACGGGGTAATATAATCTTTTCATGTATTTGCCATATAAATTTGTATAATAATTTGTTAATAGATAATTTATTTTTAACGTTAATTGAAACTCTTCCTTGAATGGAATATTTTGCAGCCAAACATGCTATCTTAAATATATGTAATTCATAATTTTCTTCAGAATATCTTTGATCTGAAAATTAAAATAATCGCTTTGGTTACCGTCAAATATATAAAAGTCCTCTGTTGAATAACAAATAATAAAAATCATTTCGATTGAGATTGAGGAATATAACAATTATTTAAAAAGCTCTTTTGTACTGCTTAACTAATCTTATAATCAAAGCAACATCTTTTAAATTGAAAACGCCTTAATTAAAATATCTTTGGATATATTTGAAGATTTTTTTCACTTGATATGTAATAGTATAGGGTAGAAAAAGTATTGCATGCTGTGTTTATTTCCAATTTGCTTAACAATTTTGATGTAGTAGATGATAGGTGGACGAGTATTATTTTTGTATTAGTTCAACACAACATTAGCGAGGATAATAAAACAGAAAAAAAGTATTTAAAATAGTTGAAATTCATTGCAACTTGATGCACTTTTTGGCAAAAGAAAATTAATTTAAAACTATATATTTAGTACTTTATATACATTACTGTAAATTATTTTCGATAACCATTAATTAGAAACCATTCATTACTATCATTACGTTAAAAAGAACAAAAACTAAATTTCCAAGCTTCTAGACTCTAGCACTTATCTGAATTTTTGTTAATATCCATTCGACCAACAATCACCTGCATATTTCGTATTTCATTGATATCAGACTTATTGAAAGCGTAAATTCTAGCATGGTTGTTGTATTGGGAAGGTTGTATTCAGATTATCTGGCGCCGTCAGCAACACCCGGAACATTCGTCATTAGACAAGCCAACATACATTTACAAACACCCATGACTAATACGGGACTCGAACCCGCGACCTCGTGGTCTAGAAGCTAGCACGCTAACCTACCGTTTGATTGGCAAATTTCTAGCACGACGGAGAGAATTAGGCATGGATATCCATGCGATGGATATCTGGATATCCAGAGTGTCATCGATGTTCGGAATTAGCATGTTAGGTTAGATTGATATACGTTGAACATCGAGGTGGATATTTAGGTTTTAAGGAAGATTTCGTTTTGGAGAGGGTAATAAAATAAATATAAAGGTACATTGGGTGTTGACCGTCATAAGAAGCAAGTCGTGGTCGAAGGAAACAAGAGTTTATTTCCAGAGACGAGAGAAGACGGGTTTGATAATTGGCTAGCGTGAAGATTTAAATGATATCAAAAGAGGCGTAGTCGATCAGAAAACTAAAGCTAGGCGTCCACTATCGCTGAACAGAGCAGATCGGGAATTAGAGCCAGTTACATGGCTGTCAACTTCCATTGTAGCACGAGGCTCGTGCTACAGTAGACGTTGGTAGCCTTGGAGTTGTCTCTAATCCACTCCGCTCTGCTCTGCTCAGCGATAGTGGACGCCTAGCTTAAGGTTCTTATAGATGGGTGATCGCCAATGAACCGGTTTAAGCTAGACCAGACCAGATTAAAGGCATTTCTTGCTAACTCCGGAAAACGCTAGAAAATACTAAAACCCCGGTTTCTGTTTGATCTATGCTGTTAACTATACTGCCTTGCTAAGCACACAGGTCGTATTTGCATTTTTTAGTGCCAAATTGAGTTATTGTTACCAGGTGGTTCTCTGTAATTTTTTTCAACATAATGCTATAGTTTAATGGTTGTATCTTCTCGAGAAACATTAAAAAGCCTAACAAGTCAGTAAATTAGCGCCATTTATGTGAATTTGATAAATTTTAAGAGTCAGTCCTAGTAAGGATCAGTCCCTATACTCGGAATGCTACAATCTTCTAGCCCAGTTCATTAAGAAACTTTGCATAAAACCTTGAAATTTGGTGAGTAGGTACCAAAATGACCACTTAATGAAATGACATAAATTGTTTTCATTTAATGTTTTCCTAGTATAAATGAAAATTAAAATAGCAAAAGACAAAACCAGGTGGAGCCACGGTATGTGAATTGACTTAAGGATTTCAAAAATAAAATAAAATATCTATAGACGCTAATTTTTTAGTTTTTAATTCAAGTCATTTCATTATGTGATCTTTTTTGTACCTACTCACCGAATTTCAAGGTTTAATAGAAAGTAGTTTCTAAATGCACTGGGCCAGAAGATTGTAACATAACGACTGTAGGGAATGATCCTTACTAGGACTTGTTAAGCTGCCATTTCTAATTTTGAGCTCAGTTTCAGATATAACTTTCGAGCTTATCACGGTATTATAAATGATCAGAAAATAAATAAATATAGCAAACAACTTTTAACTGTCCGAATTTGGTATAATTTTAACGATGGTTTGGCCTTATCTGTAAAGTTTGGTAATCCATGAAATGGTATATATTCTTGCAGATGTTCTCTAAGAAAATACAATATCTAATCAAATTTCAAAGCTGCCCATCTAAGAAGCAATCACACGTTTTTTCTTTTTTTTAAAAAAGATTTTATGTTCATTATTTTTTTATTAAGATTTCCTGTGGTACTTTCGTCTTTTTTTTTTCTCCTGTGTTTCTTTTTCTAGCGTACTTAATAGGAAGTTATGGCATCAGGTTTCATTTGCATGTTATTAGGGGGGAAGGGGGGGGGTGGGGGGGTTAGTGACTTTTTTCCGTATCTCATGACTTGTAAAGGCCTAGTGGCGTAATTATTTTAACAAAATTACTTTACAGAAATTATTCCACCGGCACTGCGGCAAGAAAATTTTGAATCTGCATAATTAAAGATTCCTTTTTTTGTTTTTCTTTCTAAAGACTAAACACGGATTCATGGAAGAAGAATTTTAAATTAACTTGTTCTTTTCTGTTGAAGTTCCAAATTTTGGTACTTTGTTACAAGATAGAAAAACAGTTTTTTTTTTCCGCGGATGAGAATTTTCTTGCTTTGAATATTACTGCATAGAGTAATAAAACTTTTATCCGCACATGAATTTGAGAACATCCCTCCAAAATTATTGTAACACTGAAGTTTAAGAGAACTTAAACCGGAAGTTTAGCGTACCACTTTGTTTACAATGGATTATGCAACTAAAATTTGTATAGAGACTCATTTTAAAGAGTTTGTGTGAAAATAATTTAGATTTTTGTATTATTTTATTGAAAATCTAAATTTAACTTTCCTGAAGACATTTTAAGAGTAATATAGTTGTAAGCATAGGAAAAATTAACCATATCCGAATATTCAATCCTTATTCCTATAAGAATTAAATTTTCGGATACAGTCAATTTTGTCTATGTTTTGGAGAGTCGGTGTTTAAGACACAGGCACACGGTGGAAATTTGCATGTGACAGCGGCCACAGTTCACATGGGTGCCCCCCACAGGCAAATTTATCGGTTTTCTACGCTGAATATCTGACGAGCAGCCTCCTTGTGCCCCGACCGTGTTTCTGTTGGTAGTTCGCAGAGCTATTTTTAGTGCGTTCATAACGACGTTTTTTGTGATACACATACCGTTCCAATTTCTTTAGGGTATTCACATGCGCTGAGCATTGCGCGACAGGAAAAAGTAGGTGTTGACAGTCGAAAATTTTGAGTTTCTGTAACTATAACCGTAACCGTGAGCGCCATTTTGTTGACATTCACAGAATCTCGAGTTCATACTTCTGAATAACAATACTTGAAATCTCATCTTGATCTGTAGAACGGAATGGCCGCTAGAAATCCATATATTGGCAAAGTTTCTATATGATCACTCTGTACTTTACTTTTAATAAATTTTAATGAATTTATATATTTCAATTTTAGTTTCCACACAAAGTATTAGAATGAACTTATGTTAAATATGGTGTCTGTCTTGGAAATGAAATTATTTTATCTATCAGTATTTTCTAATATGAGAATATTCAGCGTCTCTCAGATGATAAATGCTTATAACTCTCATTTCCTTTTGAAAAAATAATGCGATTATGGGGGAAAAAAAAAACAAAAAAAAAACCCACCAGTGTTTAACAAAAATTAATTAAAATTCAATGCTACGAAGTAGTTCTTTCATATACCCACTCACTAATATAAACATTATGCGCAGATTAATTTTAAAATAATAGTTACTTTTACTATTCAAGAACTTATTTCAAAATAATAGTTACAGTATAAAGAATTTATACCTTTGCAGAATTATTCCAAACTACTTAGATTAATGGTTATTTAACATACTTATCAACAAAGGCATCGAAGACACAAAGTATTTAAAAAAATAGTTTTTTTTTAAATTTTTTTTTTTAAAGTAAAGTAGCATATATTACATGGCATTAAATGGACAAAAAGGAATAATGGAAATCATATGAAACAACTAAACAAAAACAGGGCAGCTTTTTAAAATTATCATATTTTGTTGAGTTCACATTATACATTTTTATTATCTGTATGCCTTTTTTAGAGCATTACGTTCCCAGGTGACAAGATAAAATTATTAGCTGACAAAACTAGAAATTAAAAAAAAAAAAAAAAAAAAAAAAAAAGTCGGAACATATAATATGGAAATGCGGAGTTGGAAAAAAAAAAAAAAAATAAAAAAAAAAAAAAAAAAAAAAAAAAAATCTTTAGTCTTTCCAAGTTCCATAGCTAATGCATGTCTGCGTTGTGTTGTTTAGGTAATTGCAAAGTTTTTGAAAAGAATGATTCCATTAAAACGAATAACATCGTGCACTTTAAAGGAGGGTTTTATAATCTTTATAAAGAATTAAATCCGGATTTTCTGTCTTGAGTTCCACAATGACTTCCTACTCAGTTTTTACTTGAATAAGAGTTCTCTTGATTTTCATTATAGCCGACTTTAGATTTTTTTGTTGTTGTTGTTCTACGAGAAGAATGTTAATTTGGTCAGAGAATACTAAACTTTATATTAGAGATAGAGGGTGGTTTAAAAAGTATTCATTATTCTGCCATATACGGATTCTTTATCTTTGAGAGCTCTTTAGAAGTTTAGTAAAAGGATATTTTTTTTTCAGTTTTTTTTTTTTTTTAATTCCGAATCCATTCCTTTCAATATTAAAGAAACTGGAATTGGAATTGAAAGACCAATTAGCTGAAAGATAATAGCAAAATAATCTTTTAGGAGTTGAAATGACGTAATTGCAACTCTGAGAAATACCCAAAAGTAGTCGTACCTCATCTTAACCTCATTAAATTTTTATTTAAAACGTCAAGCTTCTTTCTTCGCTAAATTTCAGTTGCTAGTTTATGCTAAAACATTGGTTGAATTTTTAATTGTCTTATGTCTTGGCATGAGGACGGAAATATGCTGTCTATGGATCATTAAATTATTAAAAAATATATAATAACGAGATAACAATATTATTTTTCCAGTTTGATTTTCCGTTTAATTTCCCTGTTTACTATTAAAAATAAGATTATAGTGTGACTCTATTTAACTGGTGACGGGGAAAGCACATGTCAACCCGTTTGGACCCTTTGCTGAGAATGGAACAGATTACAATCGCCGTTCCCTCAAATCAGCCAATTACACAATATATGATTATGTTGAATACTTCTGATATAGAAGTGCTTATGCAAGTTCAACCTTGAAGTTGATTAACTTAATCTGAATGTGGGAGGTATCGATGCAACAGATCTAAAAGTAATAACTTATGGCTAGAGTTGAAAATACATAAAAGAAAAAAAGTTTTGACCAGAAACAAAATAAACACTAAAAAGAAGAAAAGTATCACCTGGAAACAGAGTTCGATAAAATGCGTGAAATCGGCGTGAACAAGCATAGAGAATCAATTTCACCCCTTAGAATTAACAAGTGTGAATTCACGCATCGGCACATCATGGTTACATTTTTAAAAATAATCATCTACTTTATAAAATCTGAGATCATCCCAGCCGTTTTTCAAAGGGCGGCGCTACCTCTCTGCCCATTTTCTTTGAAAATAACTTCCCTTTCTGAAAAAAATGCAACATTTTTGTTAATTTTCCATCGGAATGCAATATGCGAATTAACCCCTCCGCAATCGCCAATTACCCATGCACATTCATGTTCAAACTCACCTCATACAGATCAGTGACTGACTGAAATCATTGAATGGCTGCTGATACCACGTACCTCATTAGTAGGTGGATTGTAGGGGCCGTCCCACAATTTTCAAATGTAATTTCGTACTTTCCTTAAGAGTGTTTCACCGGCTTTTTTCTTGCACAAAATAAATATATTTTTTTTGGTGCCGGTAGGACTGGTTCAGAAGTTCAGATAATTTCGCTTATGTCTACAGATGACTTTTTTTCGAGATTTTCGGGATATCGTAAATCGTCAAGTTTTACTTCTCCGTCATTTGTGCGGTAGTTTTCATAGTGTTGCAGGCATTTTCCCGATAGTTTCGCGGGACACCAATGTAGTGTAGTTCGTAGTTAGTTGAAGGTTTATAATCATCAAATGTTTTTAGTAAGCACTTAAAAAGCTCATTACCGCTCCCCTATTCGAAATCGCGTTCGTGCATCACTGTTATTGTTGTAGTTATTAATTTTTTCAAACTTATTTTGCTTTAGTTTTAAAAATATTTAGTTTAAAAAATACCCCTTGACATCTAGAGAGGGAGTGAAAATACCTTTTAGAAATATTTAACTGGTGAACACTGCCTGAAAATAAAGCTTTGGCAAGGTAACAGAATATAATTCATCAAAAATCTGTTAGTCTAGAATATAATCCGAAAACTTAAAATACATAAATCCACAAATTTATTTATCTGTTCACAAATTACAAATTTACTACAGGTTTAGGAATTAGCTTTAGAGTTCATGGCTATTTTTGTGTGGTTTTTTGAGGAAATGCCATAGTAGCGCAACAACGATGGCCAATATTCTTCGACAGTGGCAAATCCCGATGCGGAACTTTGTAAACCGGCCGTTGTTACAGATATTGGACAATATCATCCATTGCCGGATAAAATATATGCTGGAATTTTAAAATGATGATGAACAGCTTTAAAAATGAAATATTTAATTTATTAAAAAGGATTGGGAGCAAAGACATATGTTTTATGATGTTTTTTACTAGTTTATTTTAAAAAAAAAATCTTGTTGTTTGGAACGATGCTTGAGTTTCGCACATTATTGGTAAATTTTCCAAAATCCCTGCACCGACATTGGCCGTGCTAAAAAAAAAAAAAAAAAAAAAAAAAAAAAAAAAAAAAAATAAATAAATAAATAAATAAATAAATAAATAAATAAATAAATAAATAAATAAATAAATAAATAAATACCGTCAGTGTTATCGATGATTTAATCCCCTGTCACTTTATTGTCAATAGACATTAATTATTTTAGATACGAATAATTCAGTATACAATATTTTTTATCTAAGAAGTTTATAACTTAATATATGAATAAGCACTCTTCAAATATCTCAGCAGAATATCCTAAAGTAAAAATACTTATTTTCCCAGTAATAACTGCCCGAAGGAAACTTGTAACTATCTACTATTTTAATATGTCAATTCGTAACTCGGTTATTAATATTCATCGAGAAAAAAACAATGGGACTTCAATTTAGTATTCGAGGGTAAGATTTTATGCACTTGAGGTGATGTAGCATGACTTTACTGTTATTCATTGAATCTTTCAATAAGCAAAAATGTTTGAATGTGAATATTGGAGTTCGTGGACAAATTTTTTTTTCAAGTAGTTTCAAAGAGAGTATAAGATTAAACGATATCGAACAACGTCATTTGAGCTACATCGGCTTTTTTTTTGTAATATCGAAAAATTTAACTAAACTGAAATGTTTTAAAGTACAGAGTTACTACAAAAGAATCGTTCATTTTCAAAACCCGATTTATTCAAAAGTATTATACTTACATATGAATGATTTATAAAAATAACCACAAACAATTCAAGTTTTATGCTAACTCTACAAAAGTTCTACGTGTGCCCCCCCTGGTTCACACGACACACGTCCAGTCAGTAGTTCAATTCATTCCACACAATTTGTAGCATGATCGCGTCAATGTTCATCAATGCATCACTGATCCGTTACTTCAGCTCTTCTATAGTTTCTGGTAGTGGGGGTACATAAACAATGTCTTTAATGCGTCCCCAAAGGAAAAAAAAGTAACTTTGTGTTAAATTCGGTGATCTGGGAGGTCAAGGTAGGAAAGCGAGGTCATTATCACCAACACGACCAATCCAGCGATGCGGGAGTTCAGGTAAGCACGAACATCGAGGCTCCAATGAAAGGATACCCTGTCATATTGGTAGACAAAATCCTTGGAATCTTCGGCTATTTGCGGAAACAACCATAATTGCAACATGTATAGGTAAATTGAACCATTCACAGTCAGGCCTTGATCTTCGCCTGGGCCCACAAGGCCCGGGCCTTGGGTACATGATTTTAGGTTGCCCTGAAAATTGGTTGCAAACCTATAACTTTTGTTTCACAAAAGCTATGTGAATATATTTTATAATCTGCATAAAAGAATTTTTACATAAAAAATCATTTTGTATTGATTTCGAGCAGTCTTTTGAATAAACCAAACCATCATTTAAAAGCGTAAAAAACAAGCTATCTGGAAAGAAAGAGAGAGAAGAAAATTTGAAAGGAAGTCTTGAAGAATTTATTGCGAGATCAGCAAATGTCGACTCTAAAGTTGTTAATAATGCTGCAGATATTGTTACCACGGACGCATTGTTATACATTGTGATGGTGAAATGCAATGCTATACATAACACATTTTTTCCTCTTTTGATTTATGAATTTGATTGTTTCTTTATTTGTGATAAAAAAAAAAAAAAAAAAATAAAAAAACTTTTAGAAAACGATATTAACATTAATTTATAAAATTTTCTATATTTAATGTTGATTCATTTGATTTTGTGTCAAGCCTATTTCCAGTAAATCTCGAGTTTGAAAATAGGGCCCCGAAAGTGACCTGGCCTTGGGCCCCAACTTGTTATGGTCAGGCCCTCTTCACAGTCTTCTCAATGAAGAAAAAAGGTCCATACACCTTGTTCTATCTGTGACCAGGAGGGCACACATAGAACATTTGTAGAGTTAGCATAAAACTTGAATAGTTTGTGGTAATTTTCATATATCAATCATATTTGTAAGTATAATACTTTTGAATTAATCGGGTTTTGAAAATGAATGATTCTTTTGTAGTATCCCTGTACATATACAAAAATTTTATATGTAAAAATATGGATTTTCACCGCGTAACTTTTGGTTACGCAAAACAGTTATTGTAGATGTTTCTTCATTCTTTCATTTATTTTAGTACTTAATTCCCACTTAAAATTACGATAAGTTTCTAAAAGGGATTCAGCCCATTTTGACTTAAGCCCCCCACATGCAACGTACGTCAGATGAAAAAGCCAGTCAAAAACATTTAAATTTTTGTAATTTTAGCAGATTGATACAATGTTTTATACTCGTTCCTGAATGAAATGTAAATCAAAATTACATCTCCAGATAAAAACCCAAACAATTTCTTTGAATATCCCAAGTAAATCATACAGCAGAATGAAATGTAAAGTTTAGTTATAAACCCGAGTTTCCAGTTCGGTTATTGCAAATATAAAGCAACCCTTGTAGAAAGTTCCATTAATACCAGAGTTTCAGTCAAATTAAATCGCGTGAGTTGTTTTGTTATCCTTTTTTTTTTACAGCTTCTTGTCAGTCACATGTCATCCACCGAAATATTAAAAGTCACTACAAAATGCCCTTTCACTTGTATCAGATAGCAATTAAATAGCACCTTTCGGTGAGAATTTGACAGTTTAATTTTGTATGAAATATGACCCCTATCAGTTTTGACATCTTTACTGCATGTCGATGTCTTTTTTTCTTTCGGATATTACCTGAAAAAATAACAGAAAATGTGATAACGTTTTTGTCGCATTTTGTCTCAGTTATTGAAAGGATCATATATGAATTATTCATAAAAGAAATGTACATTTATATTAGTTGATATTAAAATAAAGATGCATGAAATTGTAACATTATTTTTTTAAATAATTTTTTATTTCAACGAACTGTTTATATGCTTACTGTACTTAACATATTTTTAAATGGACTTAAAATAAATTACCAAATCATAAAGAGCTTCAGTGACCCAGTGGTTAAAGGCACCAGGCTCGTAAACGAAAGATTATAGATTCTATCCTGGCTGCGCTGAATACTGTGTACGTTTATGAGGGCTGTTGGACACTAAGTAGACTCAGTGTCCTCTCGTTGGTGCGGTGGAGTTGGAGAGAGGTATAAGCGATAAGTTTTCGACCTCGTAAGTTCTTATTGTAGTTCAAAATTACGAGCCGTATCTGGCTTTGATAAGCGCTTCATAGTGGTAGAGATAGGCAGCCGGAACTGTGCAAGCTAATCTAAACGAAAAATGTAAAATTTGAAGGAACAATTATATCTCAAATTTCTCTAAATAAAAAGGATTCTTGTTTGCAATATTTATTATTTCCTTTAATACTTTAATATATATATATATATATATATATATATATATATATATATATATATATATATATATATATATATATATATATATATATATATATATATATATATATATATATATATATATATATATATATATATATATATATATATATATATATATATATATATATATATATATATATATATATATATATATATATATATATATATATATATATATATATATATATATATATATATATATATATATATATATATATATATAGTTTGCGCAATAATGCTCAAAGGCATATTAAATTATTTTATTTAAATCAAAGTAAGCAGTATTATTTGTAATATATATATATATATATATATATATATATATATATATATATATATATATATATATATATATATATATATATATATATATATATATATATATATATATATATATATATATATATATATATATATATATATATATATATATTACAAATAATACTGCTTACTTTGATTATTTGATTACTGTATTATTTGTAATATATATATATATATATTACAAATAATACTGCTTACTTTGATTTAAATAAAATAATTTAATGTGCCTTTGAGCATTATTGTGCAAACGTGTTTCATCAGGGGGATACATTTTTTTTTTTTTTTTTTGCAATTGTTGTTTAGAATATCATAATAAATTGTATTTTGAGAATTAAAATAAAATGTTTTAGAGGACTGACATGTCAAGCTGATGAAAAAGATGTTAAAAAAATTAACACTTTTCGTTATGTTTTTTTAAAGAAACTATTAAGTGCAACCGTTTATATTTCAAGATTGAATTTTTTGCAATTGTTGTTTCAAAATTCAAAATAAAATGTATCTTTAGGGAATGTTCAGTGAATGTTTTAAATAATTTAAATAGTGAAAAGTTGAATATAATGTAAGTTATAATGAATAGTTTAAAAGAATAAACATTTCTCTATTTAATATCCCGTTACAATATGTGTTACTACAAATATATTTTTTAAATTGTATTTCAAATGTCATATACATGGCTAAAAATGGATGAGTAGAAATGGCTTTTATTCTTAAATTTAATTGGAAGCCTTTAATAATTCGTTAATGGATACATGGTAGCTAAAAAACTATTAGTTTGTAAAAAAAAATATTACATTATCGGAATTAAAAATGATGCATTTTTATGTATAAACCTTTTTTTCCGTTAATTTTTTAATCAGCTAATTGCAATTAAAGTGACTAATCAGGACATTATTAGAATAGACATAAATAAACTTGTAATTAACTTAGAGGTATGATTTTTATTGCAAATAAAAGATATTATATTGCTGCATGTTCCTATAGAAAATTTTAAATTTGGCTTCAATATTTATTTAATTATAAGTTTTTAAATAAAAAGTAAAAAAAAAACAAACATAGTTTTTAACAAAAAATTAAGATTAAAATATGCATAAAAATGTGTTTATAACAATATACATTAGATTCTCAATAGGAAACACATTCACAACTAATGTCTAAAAAAAAAAAAAAAAAAAAAAAAAAAATTAAATTAGAATTTTGTAAATCGGACCATTTATTATGAAGTTATGATCGTTGGAGTAAAGTCATATAACTCCACAATGTCCTTCTTCAGAAAATGCGTTTAAAGTTTACTACACTGATGAACGTGATACAAAAAAGGTTCGCAAAGCCCACTGCACTTTAAGAAGAAATTTGAGTTTCAGAAAGAAAATGGTATCATTTTAATGATAATGAATCCGGAAATATTAACACACACACACACACACACACACACACACACACACACACACACACACACACACACACACACACACACACACACACACACACACACACACACACACACACACACACACACACACACACACACACACACACACACACACACACACACACACACACACACACACACACACACACACACACACACACACACACACACACACACACACACACACACACACACACACACACACACACACACACACACACACACACACACACAGATTTGAGTTAAATTTCGCAATTCCTAAAGTATATGTATACCATAATCAAATTAGCAATCAATTAATCAAAACACTCTTTACATATAAACAAATCTAATTGAATGGCCATGGGTAAACAAGAATGAATACTGAATTTAATTAATTTTTTTTAAACTAAGAATTCAAACTATAAGAAAATTCCTAAGCACACAGCTGGATCTTGAAAATATAAACATTAAGGGGAATAAATAGTAACGTAACTACATGGTAATACTGATGAAAATATCTCTACCAATAACAACAGTGAAGATAATGACCTTAAAAGTATAAGTAAATATTTAAAGAGTATAAGTATTAAAGTATAAGTAATCTGTAATTAAAGGATACCTTTATAATAATCTTTTAATATTTAATTAAAGATTGTGTCTGTAATTTTTGATACCATAAAATCTATCTTGATTCATTAAAAAGTGTCCTCATTTTAAGGATAATATTTTTCGGGATTAAAAAGTACCATAAAAATAATCAATACATTTTAAACTCATTTGACAATCGAAGGGCCACGGCAAAGAAAGATCGGAGATTTTTTTTCTCTCCGAAATCGAGGTTTCCAACCATCTGCAAGATTATAGTAGATATTTTAACCACTCGGAGTCCTCTGTCAAATAATTATCATGGTACTTGAGATTTTAAGCAACCATTTACCTAAACCCTTATATAAGAACTGAGAGTAGAAAATTTAAATAAGATTTTCTGGAGAATTGATCGTTATGATCGTTCTTTTCTCTAGCCCTTTAAATTCATTTATGCCTTCTGAAATTCAAAATACTTGACGATTCAAAAGTGTCAAATTTTTTTTTTAATTTTACAAAATTAATAAACCATTAACATTTGAGGTTGACTTAGAGCAGTATCAGTTAGTTGATTTCAAACTCTGTTGTGGAAGGGGGAAAAAAAAAAAGAAGGAAAAAAAAAATACTTTCGGAACATTTCTGATATTCTGACAGAAATGTTCCGAAATTGTTTCTTTTTTCTCCACAACAGTTTTTAATCAACTGATACTGCTCTAGGTATCAGTAACCAATTATCCATAGTTTGTTTGTTCGGAACTTCCGGCTGTCTATTTCTGCCACATTTAAGTGCTCAACACATTCAAATATCTGTTACTATTGAAAAATCGTTAACATATCGCACGATAAAAATTTAACATAAAAGAACATAAACAACACAAAAAAAATAAAACTTCATCCAGTGCGGGTAAACCCAAACCAAACAATCAACCCACTTCATTAACCCGAAACTCAACTTGATCAAAACTGATCCCATCACCACCAGACAACCACTCGTACGGAATAAGAAAACACTTGGCGAACAATTTCGTCCATCCTACACAAAACTAACCTTCATCAAGCCTAGGTACCACCTTCAATGGATTAGTCTTCCACAAGTGAGTTGTCAAACATGTCCACTTGTGTGGGTTGAGAAGTGTTCCTTATTTAGAGAGAGAGAGAGAGAGAGGAGGCTTGTAGACAAAACATGAGCAAACACTTGAAGACAATGCTCTTAATGAATGGGGACTTGCAGTTAAATTTTGATATTCGGTTAGTATTATCTATCGATTGGAGGAATGAGGGGGAGGGGGAGGGATGGAATTCTGTGGGCTTTTGTCAACATATTTCGCGCAGGAAGGAAAGAAGGGTAGGTTGGCGTTCTGCGGTAGACGTGGAGTGGATGCCAGGGCCTGTAATTAGTCTTTTGTTTTGGTGTTTTGGCGATAAACTCGAAGAGTGGTTTTCCGCAGGTGAGGGGTGTCGGATCGGGGAGCTGATACAAATTTAAATAATGGGGAGTTTGTTTGGTCTCGGTAATTAAGGAGTTTGTTGTTGGGGGAAGGGAGGGGGGGGGGGATTGGATGTATTGTGTTTTCCTGGAGGATCATCTTTTGTTTCATGTGATAGGGTAAGGAACACTTGGGAATAAAAAAAAAGGAACATTCAAAAGATATTGCACTTGGCTCAACAAGTTCCTTGAGAACTATAACTTAAATAATAAAGTTTAGGTATAATAATTCATCAGAGTTGCACTTATTGTTAAAAACATGTCAAAATGCCATTAGCCTCCCCCTCCCCTAAAATTTCTGATTATTTTCGAGTACCTGATGCATTAATTGAAGGATACAGGGAACCCCCCCCCCCAAAAAAAACCACCTTTGCCCAAATTGATATCTAACAATTTTTGTACAGTATATCTTTTCCTGTGCTAAAAGCTTTAATAAAGTCCGAATAATAAAACCATGATTGAAATGTTCTTTTAGCTGTTTCATACATCCAAAATAAACGTAATGTCCAATGGCTCTGTTTGAAGAAGCGTCTGTCTCATGACCCGCATATCTTACGAAGTGCCTTTATATAACTTTAATGCATGAAATTAATGGTGGCTGCTGCACTTTATACCGTCAATGTCTTGGTATCGCATGGACGTGAAGAGTTAAGTGTATGATCACATATCGAAATTTTTCTCTGACTAAGAGTAAAATTATAAAGTGTATTTAGTTGTGTCGGAAAATAAGGTGCCAGAAGTAGCCAATCTTATCCTTTCATCTAATAGTGAAGGATATTATTAGAATTTAGTTTTTTTAGACCATCAATTCTCGATTGCAAAGGATTGTGCTATTTAACTTTTCTTTTCAGAAAATAATTTTTTTTTGATTTATATAAAGTTACAATTTGGATTAAAAACAAAACAAATTTAAAATTAAATTTTAACCGTAGAATAAACACATGAAATAATGTAATTTATATATTTTTTAAACCCACGAAAGCTACATATTTTAATCCCATTACAAAATATATTATTAATTATTATTCTAAGTAAATGAGTTTACTATTCTCCAAGGGATGAATATGTCGAAATTAATAACTGTTGCGTAAATTTCGACATAGCACATTAATTTCATAGCATTATTTTTGTCGTTACAGTGATATTAATTTCGTCTGGGAAAGTATCGAAAAATGAAGAGAAAAAATGTCATACAGTTTGTCTGAGACATTACTATGATATTACGCCATGTGAGTCTTTCTGCGGATGTACGTGAAGAACAAAATTTATGTACCCTCAATTGCCATTATAATTGAATCTTGTTTGATTTCTGAAATAGGAGCTTCAATATGGGTAAAAATGATAAAATTTCTCATGTTTTGCTTTACAAATTTGTACATAATTTTGTCTTAAATTAATATAAAATATTGCTTTTGGTGTCAGAAAAGTTACACATTTAGGCTTTCTTATAACTCTCCATTTACACCGATTAAAAAAAAAAAAAAAAAAAAAAAAAAAAAAAAAAAAACATTAGAAAGTCAAGCAATTTGGCCTTCGACCGGATATCTTAAAAAGGAGCATTTTTTTTCTCCAAAAATATGTATCACACATATTAATTCTCTACAAAAATCTGTTGGTTTTATTTTGGGACCTCAATGGAATGGCAGGCTATAAATTTAAAGGCTTACCCTTATCCTTAACTTCGCATAATAATTGCCCTTGGATGCGAACTGAAGATTCCCATATTCGCGATACCTAATGCAAAATAATGTCTAGGGAATCAAATAGGAATTGTCTAGTTATGTAAAATAACTAAAGGGTGAAGATTTTCTTCTTGAGTTTTTTTTATTAAATGTATAGACGAGTTTAAAGATTCTAAATCTGTGTTTTTCAAGTTTGCTTATATGTGACCAAAAAAGTGTTTTGACGTGGGGTTAGAGGAATATATAACATCTTTGTTTGTCATAATCCAGAAATCTGTTTTTAGAAAGTTAGTCATATTCATGAAAATGTGAAATTAATGATGGAATGCCATAGGAAGGAATTAAGTAAGGAAATTGAAACTCCATTAAATTTCTATAAAACCTGCATAAGCACAATTGTTTATAAACCTCTTCAAACAGTACGTTACTTGCAGGAGCGTAGCAATTGTCCAAAATTAGAGGAATTTAGTAAATGCATGGGAAAAACTTTTTGATTATAATGGGACTCGCTGAATATCCGTGCTTAACTACGAAATTTTGTTTTGTGTATTTAAATAATCAAAAGGTATTCTTGCAGTCCACATCTTGAATGTTCGATCCCATTTCGACCCCAGAAAATTGGTTTTTATAAAAATCGGAATACTTTGATTTATCTAATTTAATTTAATTTATCCCTTGTTGACATTTGTTTCAAATTTTGTAATTGTGATTTTATTGCAAGTAGGGCATAAGGATATTCTTCGCATGGAACGTTTCGACCCCTTTTCAAACTCTTAAAATTAAATAACTGAGATCGGAATCTCTTGGTTCCCATTTTCAAAGTTGTGACAGTATTGGAAGTGGGACATGTATTGCAATTGTATTGTTCGGTTCGTGTATCAGGAAAAACCTCACGCGTTTTCACGCACATAAGAGCTGCGTTCTGTGATTGGTGTTTTGCCTCTGTAATGGACAAATTTCCTCCGTGAGATTTTCCTCGTGTGCGAGCATAACTCGTTCGTTTTTTGTGACACCATTCCAACGCTCTTTATGGTTTTCGCAAGAGATGAGCATTTTGCGACGGGAAAGAGTGGCCGTTGCCATTCGAAAATTTCGAGTTTCTTTAACAATAACCGTAACCGTGAGTGCTATTTTTTTTGCCGCTCACAGAATCTAGAGCTTATTCCTCTGAATAACTATATCTGAAATCTCATCTCGATCAGTTAAACGGAACGACAGGTAGAGGTCAATATATCGACAATTTTCTTTATGACCACCCAGTATTAAAAATATGTATTAAAAAAAAAAAAAAAAAAAAAAAAAAAACATATTTTTTTGAAATATTTAAGGTCAAAGGTCAAATTGTACGATCTACAATTGAAATCTTTTGAAAATTGGTGTATATGATACATCATAAGAAAGTCAAAATCTTCAACATTTTTTAACACTAAAAGAAATCTTATGTATCAATTAAGGACAAAATTATGTGCAAATTTGAAAAGCAAGAAATTCAAATTTTGGGCCTTTTGGCTCATTTTGAAGCTCCGTAATTCAGAAATCAAACGAGATTGAATCCTAATATTGGTCATTATTTCTTTCATCTATGATTTCAACGTGTAATGAACATTTTATTTTATTCTGACGAAGCCGTGTTGATTTGCCATGGAATGATCCGATATCAAAATAATGTAGTTCTCGTAGAAATAAGCAGACTTTCAGAAAACGTTATCGATTCGGTATCGCAAGAAAACTTCTTTTGTTACCCCAACAAATAAAAATAAATAAAATTCAAAACTCACATGCAATTTTTCAAATAGGCCCTAACCTCAAACCTTTCCTCTTCACAGCTTAAAAGTGCGTATATTCCTTCCTATCACAATTTCTCTTACACCTCAAAAAACCAAGAAGACCTTTTTAATTATGACTTTAAAATCCTCACCCTGATATCCACTCCCCTCCCTTCTCCCCTACAAGCAATGTTCCTTATTAATTGGACCATCTCCTATCTCCCACAAGAGGCCCGTGTGATAGAAACATATGTTCTTGTCGCCAAGAGTGGGTGGTGCGTCATTCTACCAGCAACAAGAGGTTGCCTCTTCATCTTTGTCTGCTGGCCTCTGTTCCAGGCGAGAAACAACTCAACCCAACTCGACCCATTCCCGGCATGTTCGAGTTCTTTACAAGAGGTTCTTTGTGTGGAATTTAAAGGCGAATACGGGAATTTGCAGCTGAAAGGAGTTTGAAAAACTTGTTAACTAACTATACTAGTAAGAGCATTTCATGAGCGAAGATGATTTTAGTAGCGTAAATTAGTTATATTCATTATAACTAATGTGATTAGAGGTTTCAATTGATTGCGAATAATATAACTAAAGAGACATTTGTAAACTTATAAATGTGATCATTCGATTTTGTGAGCATACTAGAGCTCAGTTCTAGAAAGCATGATAAACTTTCAATAAATATTAAACTTGTTAAAAAAAAGTATTGTTCATTGAAATTGATTTTTAATTCGAGTTTCTATATTTTTTAAGCATTAAAATTGAGTTTATGATAAAAAATATAATAAAATGCCTTATAGGTACAATCTAAAGCTATATCGCAACATATCTAACATTTAAGAATTTGAATATGTGAGTTATTTAATGCAATATTGCAAGTCATCAAATTCAATTTGGTGCGTTTTTCAAGCATGAAAGCGGTGCTTAAGGAAAAAAATTAAGGAAAGTTTGTAAGAGTACCCAGCATAAAGAAACTTCAATCGGTTTAGATACGATTTAAATTCGGATAAAAAATTAACGCTTAGTTACTTAAAATTAATAAATAAGTGGAAAAATATATGCAAGCAAGAATATTTTGATATAAGATTTGGAAATTTGAATAATTTTTTTAGCAATAACGTTGATGTTTCCATTTGGTTCTAAAGTCAATATTAAAAGTATAAGTTAAAATTTTTATAATTTGAAAAAATAAAAAAAAATATATATTTGCAGTACGCGTTGTAGATTTTTACAAATAAAAAATAACTTTTTATAACAACATGCAAAAAATTAAACTTTTTAAAATAATTTTTTGTCAGAAATCGTGGCGAAACTAGCACATTTCAGCAAAGTGTGTGTGAAAGTAACTTTCCAGCATTTATGAGAGAAAGTACCTTCCTGCATGCCTCGTGCTCAAATTTGATATATTTTGCTATAAAAATAACATTTTTAGAAGGGATTCTTGGACTGGAGTTACCAACTTTAGTTTAAATGTGTGTTAGAGATATATTTTTGCACTTGATTATAAAAAGTATTACATGCAACTTAGCAAACTATTTGACTCGTGCTACCGCACTCGTCAAACAAGGAATTTCCCTCGTTTGAAAAAATATTACTTTCATAACGAGTTGCATACATAATTACGAATACCCGTCCCTGAATACCCGTGCATCGCTACGAAATTTTAACATGTGCAATATTTTAGCTAGCTATGTGGCCTCGCATTGCGGAAATCCGTCATTGGTGTATAGGTCCCAATTTTTGGCGCTTCGCTCGCAGGAAGGTTCATCGCTACGCATAATCGAGCTAGCTTCGTTCGCTGTAAAGTTCATTGTAACATAAGCACAGGCTTACTTCACTCGTTGAAAGGTTCATTGCAGCGTAAGCATAAGCTCGGTTCACTCACTAAAATCTAATTGCTACGCAAAGCCTTAGTAATAGAAGCCTCTCCCCAGTCAAGAGAGAAAAAAAAACCCCTTTTAATACAGCAATACAACTCCCATTTAAGATCCTTTTAACACGTGTTTGTGTAAAGCAAAATCAGAAGGCCAAATCTACTTATGTAGAAACTTTCAGAGCTCTAGGTCTATTAAAAGTCGCTTTTTGTGAAAACATTAATTAAAAAGAATAAATTAAAAAATAAATTAAAATTTTAAAATTCTTTTGGTCAAATGTCCAATTAGAAGAGCAAAACTACTGGCGTTGAAAATTTCATAACTGTAGCCCAATTAGAAATCGTTTTGTAAAATATATGTTGATTAATTAAAAAAAAAAATAATTAAAAAACAAATAAAATTTTATAACTCTGTTTTTCAAAAGTCTAATTAGATGACCACAACACTTATGTCGAAAATTTCAGAGCTGTAGCTCTAGTAGAAATCGTTTTGTAAAATAAATATTAATTAATTAAAAAATTAATTAAAAAAGAACGTAATAAAAAAATTAAAATACTGTTTTTCAAAAGTCAAATTAGAAGGCCAAAACTACCTATGTAAAAAATTTCAGAGCTGTAGCCCTATTAGAAATTGTTTTGAAAAACATGTATTAATTAATTAAAAAAAAAAAACTAAATAAAAATTTAAAATTCTGTTTTTCAAAGTTCAATTAAAAGGCCAAAACTACTTATGTTGAAAATTTCAGAGCTGTGGCTGTATTAGAAATCGTTTTGTAAAATACGTATTAATTAATTAAAAAAATTAATTAAAAAAGAACTAAATAAAAATGTAAAATTCTATTTTTCAAAAGTCGAATTAAAAGGCCAAAACTACTTACGTTGAAAATTTCAGAACTGTAGCCCTATTAGAAGTGGTTTTGTAAATTTTTTTTTTAATTAATTAAGAAAATCAATTAAAAAATAACTAATTAAAATTTTAACATTATGTTTGACATACATAAAATTAGAAAGCCAAAACTTCTTACGTTGAAAATTTGAGAGCTCTACTCCAATTTTAAGTAGGTTTCTATAGATCCACAGACATACAGACAGATAGACACACAGCTTGTTTTATTATTATAGTTATAGATTGATTCAAGTTATTCGACTTTCAAAATACTGAAAAAAAGGAACTACTGGTCAGAATGATCTGAAATTCGACCTGGATGTATATGAAGATGAAAATGGTATGGCACACTGCAAATTGAAATGTGTTAAAATAAGACACAAAAGTGGCATTGGATTCAGACACCAAATTAAGTTTTTAAGACACGAGTATTTGTAGTGCATGCTTAATAAATTAAATTCTCGAGAGAGGTGAAACATGGTGAAAAAAATTAAGGAGTTTGATCAGAGTGTATATCACACTGGAAAAATTTCAAAACTAACTGTTTGAAATTTTGATCAGTATGAATAAAGATACCGAACCATTCAGACACTTAAACTGTTTGAAAATGTCCTCAATATCAAACATCGCAAATGTCTTATAAATTAAGACGCCATTTGGCGTCTGCATCCAGTGCAACTTTTGTGTCGTATTTTAAGACATTTCAATTTGCAGTGCGTAAGAGAAAATACTATTTCAAATTATTTGTTTCTAATAGCATACCACTTTTTTCATCTTTACATATATTTGTGTCAAATTTCAAGTCATTCTAACGGATAGTTTTTTTTTTTTTTAAATATTTTTTTTAAAGTTACATTTTAATTATAATCACCCGGTATTTTAAACTGAAAAATATTTCTTTTTTGTAAGTACCAAAAATATTTATCATCTATCAAATAATTTCTTAGTCTAATAAGACATTTTCAGGGATAATATTACTGATTGGCTTTATTGATTTGCTTCTGAAAATCTAAAACTTTATTGAACTGATAGTGCTAAAAATATAAGATGACCTTCTTCTTATAGGGTGTCCAACGAAGGACCTACTGATTAATTACTCAATTAATTAAATTAAATTAAATTAAATAATTCAAAACCAAAGATCGATAGAAGAATGAAACAAAAAGCATAGTTATACGGAAAGCTGTAAAAATCTTATAATAAATTTTCAAATTTAGTTACAAATGTTGCCAACAGATGGTGTTGTACACGGTAGTTCTTATGAATAAAGAGTAGCTATGAAGCTCAGAGCGATCATTCTTCAGACAATCTACTGTTTAAACGTGAAAGGAAGTTAGCGTGATTGTAACGACTGATTGCAGAGGACAAATTTAGAACATATTGTTGCGTGGACGGGTTCGAAAGATTTGAAGCCAAAATCAGATCAAAACTTGCAGAAATTTATTCCAAAATAACTCTTCATAGTTCTCTTACAGCTCCAGAACTTTTCGTTCTAGTAGACACAATACAGCTCTTTTCACCTCAATAGAGCACAAAACAGCAGTTAAAAACTTGACAACAACTGCTAAATCGCCACAAAAGACAATGCAATACAGTTCGCTCAGTATCTCCAGTCAACTAATTCAGTGACTCAAAATCCAAGAACTGACTGACCCTACTCACGGCCGTCCTTATATAGGAGTGGGGAACTTTCGTGAATATTCCAGAGATAGATATTTGGAGAACTTTCCAGATTGTAGTCGAAAAGCCCTATAAATGTACATGGGATACATGTACCTATACATGTACCGAAAATGTCGTCAAATGGTCGCCAAATTTGGCGACAAAAATTAGTCGCCAAAACCGTCGCCAACTTGGCTCTATCTCGCTAATTTGGCGAGATTCCCATTACCATAATGTTAAATGCCCTGCCCCTTGAAACTCGCTTCCCAGAGTTACCTCTGTAAAACCCGTTATCAAGCGATAACACCCCTATTGCCGGGAAACCAACTTAACGACGAACTATTGCACTGCCTTATGCGAAATGTACATAAATTACTATTTACAAAATTAACACTACGAAATATTTACAAATATACAAAATTCGTAACAATATTTTTAGAATTTTATATTTGCTAAGCCATCTGTTAACAATATTTGTAATTAGTTTCGAAACTTCTGGTTAAGATTTTTACAGCTTTCAAAATAACTTTACCTTTTTTTTTATTCTTCTACTCTTTTTTGAGTTGATTAATTTTAAAATCAGAGTCCTTCGCTAGACACTCTGTGTATCCTTAATATTTTCTTTGAATTACAAACACTAATTTAAATAAAAAATTCAAAAGAGTAGAAGTTCGCCTTTTTCCATGCCTGTAAATTATTTATATTCAAAGGCTCTAAAACTGAGATGTTTCTGAGGAAGCCATTTTAAAAGGGATAAAAATGAATGTTACATCATCAGGTAATAAATAAAGTCACATCATAGACGGAAATTTTCATTACTTAAATTGAAGAATATTGCATTATATAATCCTCACAGTGAAAATTTTTGCTTCAATAAAGGTATTAAGTTACGAATCCGATTATCATATGCATACTAGCTTTAACTCGAAGGAATATTTACGGTTGAGTAACAAAAAAGGCTTACTGAATAATTCATGGGCTGATCATAATTCAAATTTAGTAAGTACAGCATTTGAAATTCCCATTTGTTTTTACTCACTAACTGTTAATCCACATGCACTTAAAATCGACTTAATTCTCAACTAAAAGCTGTAGATATTTCTATTTCTATAAGTTGAAATGCAAAGTCCTTTGATGATGAGTTTAATCATAACTCCTCGTATGTTATCTTTACAGTTTTTTTTTTTTTTTTTTGCTTTTTACATTAATTTTAAAGTCACTTGAAATAATTACAGCATTTGCATTATATGTCATAATAGCTTAGACTTAGTAATCATTCTATATTCTCTTGAGAATATTACTTGAAGGTTGAATTATCCTAATAGCATTTTTCTAAGAGAGACAATTTAATTTTCTTTAATCGTTTGTGACAAACAGGATTACGAAATATGGATTATGAAATCAAGAGTTTAATGTGTAGAATACTATTGGTTAAATACAAAGCGATAACAAAGTAAGAAAATATTTGAAAAAACTAGAGTTCATTTGAGAGTAGAATAACTAGATTACCTTAGAAATGTACTCAGAATAAATTTGTTTTTTCAACGTTAAGCAAAAAATAGTTTTGTGATCAACAGCTTGTTCTGTTGGTAGGCAATTTCGCAGTGTAAGTGTATGGTTATCTCAAATTTTTTTTTGGAAAATCGATGATTTTTGAAAATTTAAGGTATACATATACATTAGGAATCGTGAAATTTGACTCAATTCTGCGTTTTTGTTTTTTGGTTTTAAAATATTCCCGAATTCATTACCATAAAAATGATACCATTTCCTTTCTGAGACTCAAATTACTTTTTAAATTACAGTAGGTTTTGTGAACCTGTTTTGTATCACGTTCATTAGTGTAGTAAACTTTAAACGCTTTTTTTGAAGAATGACATTTTGGTGTTATGTGACTTTACACCAACGGTCATAACTTCATAATAAATGGTCCGATTTACAAAATTCTAATTTTGTTTTGTAGACAATAGTTGTGATTGTGTTTTCAATGGAAAATCTAATATATATTGTTATAAACACTTTTTTTATGCATATTTTAATCTTAATATTTTCTTTAAAACCATGTATTTTTAAGAACTTTTTTTTAAAAAACTTATAATTAAATAAATATTGAAGCCAAATTCAAAATTCAACATAGGAACATGCGTCAATATAATATCTCTTATTTGCAATAAAAATTATACCTCTAAGTTAATTACAAGTTTATTTATGTATGTTCTAATAATGTCCTAATTAATCACTTTAATTGCAATTAGCTGATTAAAAAATTGACGGAAAAAAAAAGTTTATATATAAAAATGCATCATTTTTAATTCTGATATACTGCCAAAAAGTTTTAAATTATAACCTAAAAATTAAAGAAAATCATCTCAGTTGTATATGTGTACCTTAAAGGTTATGCGAAAGGAAACTTTAAATATGGTTTCGATTAGAATGCTTAAAAAAAAAAAAAAAAAAAAAAAAAAAAAAAAAAAAACCTTTTTAGTCTTCAAAAAATATCAAGCTGGTCAGTTTTTAATAGAAACTGACGCGTTGTCAGAATACTGTTGATTATCAGTCTGAAATATATTTAAGTGATATTGGGCAGTGGTGACTCACAGATGCCAAATATTTATCTTGATGAAAAAAAACTCGATTTTTTCCGAGCATTTCAGCGAAAGTTGTATCTTTCAACTTTCAAATGTTTATCATTTAAAATTTTCAAATTATTCCTTAATTTTGGATCTATCTTTAAGATGAGAGCTGTCAGCAAATAGGAAGAAGATATAAAGCAACATCAGTCGGTTAAAAACTATTTACTATTTTGTTTTTTATTTAAAGTGTTATTTAAACAAATTTTCTATTTAAAAAATAAAATGTATTTTTTTTAAAAAATTTTTGAGGAAGATCTTGATTTTCCTGGATATTTCTAAGAAAATTGCATTATGATAAACTAAAATGCTCATTAATTATAAAGATTTCAAACGTCTTGATTTATAAATGTAAGCAAAAATTAAATTTTCATTGATAATTCATTAAAATTTTTGAAATGAGTTTTTCTCTTTTTTAAGGTTCTATATTTGAATATAGAATAATATTATATTGATGCATATGGAAATATTTGGTCCAAATTTAGTAAATATATGACTCATTATAAAAACTTATATGTATTAAAAAGAGCATATTTCGAATAAACAGGGTTTTTTCGTACATTTTCCCGTGCATGTACTAAAATGTACATTAATACAAACTTTCAGATTTTTACTTTACTTACTGTACATTTAAAAATAATTGAAATCATTACATCAAAAACGGAAATTGTAAAACTTTAACTATCAGGTCTATCAAGTTTGTGCAAATTACATGCATTTTTTTTTTACAATTATACTACATCCTTAATTTTATATGGAATATACTTAATAATCATTCAAAGCAAATACAATTTCGTCTTTAATTTCGTCTTGTAAGTTAACGTTGGTTGGAATTTCTTTCATTACATTAATTGTGTTTCAAATTAACTAATTTCTTTTACAAATAATGTATTATTTTTATAATATAAAAACTAAATTCTGCGAGTAGACATGACATTTCTTTAACAAAGTTTTCCACAACATGTTTTTTTTTCTTTTTTTTAACGCTAAAACTATTAAACGGAATTTCGAACACAAACAATATGACGAAATTTAAGACTACATAATTAAAACAGAAAACATAATGTTTAATACAAAAATCAAAAGAAGGAAGGGAACTATCTCCCAATAACAAACTTTTAATCCAAAGAAGTCATTAAAATATATTTTTGAATTCAAAAGAACATTGACAATGCCTTAAAGAAACCCAATTTAAGAATTTTTGTGAGTTTAATTGACAAACATTTGCTGATCTTAGAAATAGTACCGAATAAATAAATTGAAGTACATAACTTATTTCTTTTGCCGTATTCTTTATGAAGAAGTTTATAATTGGGTGTGTAGTATTTTATGAGTAATAATGTGTTTTTTTTTATGCTTATTGAATCGAAGATCAAATGAGCCGTTGTAAAAGAATAACGGAGTGTTTAGAAAGTTCACAGTTTGTAAATATTCTTAAATGGATTTTCTTTTGAGTGCAACAAAAGATTTGATGTTTGTACAACTTTTAAACAGGAATGAATACAATTTTTGTGAAAGATTGATTCCAGTAAATAAATAACAAATTATAAGTTTACGCGTGTTCTTCAAAATCTTTATCAAGATATCTTCTTAATAAAATAACGTTGCTACTTTACTGATAATTCATTTTATTTATGTGTATGTTATTGTAATAAAACTTACGAAGGGTAATTGATTTTTGATTATATTTCTTCTAACTTTAACGCGTTTAGTTTTTATTCAAATGATATTTATTTTTAAGGTTTATTTACTTGCATTGTTTTTTCAGTTTTGAAGAAATCTGATACTTCGTATTTTATTCTAATGCAAATGTTTAGTTTTAGTAATTTATTTTAAACAGATCATATTTTTCAAGATTTCAATTTTAACATATTATTCTATCTTTTAGCTGTTTTTTACTTTCAATTGCCCATATGTATACATAGGGTGATAAAAGTATACTTTCCGGTCCAAAAAAAAAAAAAAAAAAAAAAAAAAAAAAAAAAAAATGGGATGTAGAAAAAATTTCTGTGTGTTTGTACGTAAGTGGTCATCATGACTCCCGAACAAATTGACCTAAAATATTGTTCAAATTTGGTGTACGGTTTGGTGGTGGCACAAGGACCTACCATTAAGGTTTTCGTTAAAATCGTGCATGCGCATAAGATAGCTGCCATTGAAAAAATAATGTTTTTCATTGATTGCTAAAAAACGGATACAAAGTCTTTGATCAAAATCTCTGTGGTAATGCCGTTTGAAGGTGTTCTAAATATTCTCATATCTGAAATTCCCATAAAAACGTGATAAAAGCGTAAAATGTTGAAAAACGATTGACTTTAGCACAGATCTACCTGACCTTGACCCATCGTACATCAAAATTTTTTCTTTCTTTTTTCTTTTTCGCATTTAACACACAAGCAAGGACATTGTAACTTTTATTGAATAAATTTCCCAATTTTGCGATTTTGGCGTGTTTTTTTTTGGCTCTTGTAAAAATTATTGTTAAAAAATATCACCAAACCTGCTATTTTAATTGAAATGAGTGAAAATAAAAAAGTGGTTACACCATGTCAAACTCTACTGCAATGACCAATATTATATAGTATAATAGAAAGGTGCGCGATATTCCACACCCTTAGGTAAAATCTTATTTTTTAAGTGATTAGTTAATAAAGGTTGTTAAGTAATATAGAGCTATTTTAGTGGAATTTGCTATGCTTCGTCAAAAATTAAAAAGATCTTTAATTTTTAATATCTTCTTAGAGAATGAAAAATCAAAATTCAGTTAACTTTCAACGTTAACTAAATTTTCATTTTTCATTCTGGTGCGTTTCTTTTTTTGTTTTGTTTTAAACGTCAAGTTTTTTAAGAAAATTGAGACGATTTAATGCAAAGATGTGACAGCTATTTTAAATGCGCATAAATAGATTTTATGTAAGTCTTTTTTTTTATATATATGCTTGATTTTTTTTAATTTTCATTTTTGTTATGACAAGGAAATTAATGATTTTTTGAAATATATTCATAAAAGATTCAATAGGGCCTTTTCAATATTTTTACACGCATAGAACTTAGTCTTTAATATTAAAATTCGAAAAATTAACACTAAAGTTAGGTTATGACTTAATTTTGTATGAAATTTCGATAGCTTCTTATAAAAGAGTATATACAATAATAAAAATAATAAGTCATAATAAAAATAACAATGAAAATAGCAATACAAATACTATTACAACAAAAATATACTTTTTTACTTATAATTTATATCAACTAGTATTAATAATCATTTTATTGCAAAACTTTTTATAATAGCAATAGAAAGAACAACAATAATAGTAGCAATAACACAATTTATTTACAAATTTTATTTTAATATTGGTAATATAAAACTGGTTAGTATTTACCAATATTAATATTGAATTTATTACTACTAATTTATATTAACCCACATAATTACTCGTATTAACATTACTTCTTCTACTAATAATTTTTTACGACTTATAATTTGTATTTCTACTCATGAAATGTAATTATAAATTAATTGTACTTATAAATTTTATTATTACTAATAAATTGTATTAACCAATATTAGAAAACATATTACTAATAATTTATATTAACCCCTATAACGAATAATTATAACAAATATACGATCTGTGGTGTAAGATTTACTTGAAATACTCCCCTAGTGCATAGTTTATGATTCTACGTAGAACTATTTGAAATCGTGTAAGAAATGAAAAACCAGACACTTTTTTTAAATAAACATTTATTATTTACGAAAGGAAAATCCATAATCCCTCCTAAGAGCAGTTTCCGATCCTAATGCTTGACTCAAACTTGTTGCTGCCACAGATCGTTTATGCGTTTAAATTTATTGACTATTTGCAAATACAAACTATGGGTGTGGAACATGGCACAACTTTCAATTACACTATAATATTGGACACTTCATTAAAATTTGATATGGGATGTTACTTACCATTTACATATGTTCACTTATTTAAATAAAATGGATAGCGGTTTGGCGATTTTTTTGGTAATAATTTTTACATGGGCAAAAAAATGAGGCCACACTGGTGATTTTATTCGATAGACATTACATTTCCCTTTTTATGTGCATGAAACAGAAAAAAAAATCATTCATTGATGGGCGATGCTCAAGGGCACATAGCTCTGTGTCATAGGCACTCGTTTTTCGACTTTTTACTCTTTTATCAATCTCTATGGGAATTTTATAAGTGGGGGCAATTAGAACATCTTTAGAGGCCTTATCGCAGATATTTTAATCAAAATCGTTAGAGCCATTTTTAGCAATTGTTGAGAAACATGATTTTTTTCATGATTATAACTTTATGCGCATGCGCGATTTTGACGAAAACTTTAACGACCACTAACCCGAACACCCAAATTTTGAACTTCGTAGGTTAATTTGTTCTGGATTTAGGCTGTCCACGTACACACAGACATACAGACTAGGGTGCGTTTTATATGCCCCTAAAAAATTAATTTTTAAATTTTTAACGGGACACCCTTTCAAAGGATTCCTTTTGGCGAGAAAACACAAATGTAAAAATTGTGGGTCATTTAAATAAAATTCAGGTGTTGCTACCGGCAATTGAAATTACCACTATCATGGAAAAATCTAGTTTTTTTACTATAAAGTATAAAAATGTGAGGAAAAGAAAAATCTCAATTGTCAGCTTTTTTTTTATTACATATAATCATTAATAAACATATTACAAATGTGTGTAGTGTGTGTAATGTACACTGTGTATATTTATTTTATTATGAAATAATAATAATGAAACTTACGTATGGCCTAAGCGAGAGAATGAATGTCGTCCGAAGAGAGCATTGTAAACTAGCATTGTATTAAACCGTGAGAATCGTGCTGAGCTTAGCAGAAATTCAAATACCAAGGGTGTGAAGTGTAAAACCGTCTGACGCAATAGCGAGCAATACTGAATATTAATTACGGGACTTGTTGTTAGAAACGATACTAACGTAAACAAATATCACATGAATGGGAATTGTATGCGAGAAAGAAAGTTAAGTTCTGTGAAGGGATAAGAATATAATGCGCACTTTGAAACGAGGAATTAAATTAATTTAATGTTGAAAAAAAGAGATTATTATAATATATGTTCAGAAATCTCTATGGTTTATCCAGGATATGTTAAATATTAATTATACGTAATAATAATTATACCAAATTCAAAATACAGGAAGTGAAACGTAATAGTGTATGCCATTTACTAGTGACACTCTTTCAAACTCAGCATTAGTCCACATCACTCAGAATGTCACAATTACATAAGATAACCAGAATGATTTAAACTGTTATTGATTAATCCATCCTTTTCACTGATCACTTGAAATCTTAAAAATCGATTTCCATTCATCATGCACATCCAGACCCTCGCGTGCCACGACATTTAAGAAACCAAACAAGGTCTTAGAAAACAGGAACTTCCATGCAACACAATCGGAAGCCATCTTTGCACGGCACCAACTCTCATCAGGATCGAAATAATCCCTTTTTCCAAAACGTTTTCGATAGTTCCGCCAACTTTGTTCTGTTGTCATTTATCTTTGGGCAGTAGTACCATCGATGGTCCCTTGAAGCTGAGCTCCCCCGAAACCCATTAAAGTTAGTGGGATCCGAAGAAAGCTTTCATTATGCATGGATATATTTGCGAAAAGAGTTCCGGGAGAAGAAAAATCATTGAAAAAACATCGGGGAGTTGGGAGAAGGGAAAAAAGGCGATACTACTGAACCGAATTTGAATGTTGATTGCTGTGTTGATCCGAAATTTGCATAATGCGTGGGAGGATGGAGTTTTGCATAGGGACTTTCGTCATTCCATGGACAAGATCTGGAAGAGAAAAGTTGGTGATGGATTTCTAGTGAAGCGTGCAATATGTGAGGCAATTGTGGTTACCAATTATTTATGAAAAGAAAAATAAGTTGCCATGGTTTGATTTTGTTCTAAAATTTGTTTGTGGGCCAACCCACTGATGGTCAAGCACGTATATATACGTCATTTGATTCCCAGTTTTTCCAGCAATACACTATATTTTTAAATTTATAAATACAATTTAAAACAAAATATTTTTTAAACATTTTTATTAGGATGGTATTTTATAACCTATATAAAACAAAATAAATAAAAAAAAATTGAAAAAATTATGCATATGAATTAGAAATATATTTAAAAAAGTAGTGAAGGAAAACAACTGTAGAATTTTGCCCATTCCCATGACCGTCAATGGGTGACAAGAGTCATGAACAACTAAATGAGTCGTATTTTCATTCAACTTCAAAGTGCCTTAAATTTTTGAAAATGCAATATTTTTAATTTATTTTTTAACATAGTCAATAATAACATATTTGTTGTGATTATTACTCTCATAATTTTATTTTATATATATTTTATGTAATAAGCATATATTTGAAACTTAAAATTTTAAAATTATTATATGGCAACCATCGGTTAAGTACACTTTCCAGATTAAATATATAATAAATTTACATAAAGAGTTTACCAAATGCAAATAAACTCTCTATTTCAAACAGTTAACCTTTTTTTTATAAACCTAATGTAAATTTAAAATTATATTTAAAAAATTACTTATTTTGCGTAAAGATAGACTGTCATTTTTCACAACATAAATTATCACATAAAATATTTATTTTTCCTAACTTACGAATTATGTTAGCCTCACTAGATAAATCTTGGGTGTTTTCATTATCATGGAAAAATTAGATTAAAATATTCAATAGAATTTGAGGAAAGTGTACCTAACCAAAAGTTGCGATATAATAAATTAAAAATTCTAAGTCTCAAATATAGGCTTATTTCATAAAGTATAAATCAAATAAAATAAAAATTGGAAGCGTAATATTCATAACAAATATGTTATTATTAACTATGTCCAAAATTAGTTAAAATTATTGCATTTTAAATAATTTAAGGCACTTCTTAATGAAAATACTACTCATTTGGTTCTATTACTCTTGTGTCCCCTTAAAGTAAAGTTTGCTCATAAATTAACATAAAAAACAAAAGAATTGACACAGAACAGAGAGCTTCACAAAGAATGCTAAAATTTAAAGAAAAGAAAAAAAAAAATCCGAAATGGTGATTGATAGATGAATTAAATAAGTTATGTTTGGTGAGGAAAGCCATACAAATTCGATACCGGAGTTCAAAATTTGTTTCCGGCTGTTAAATTTGCTATAATTCATAATGAGCCTTTGAAAAAACAAATGCGAATTTTTAGTCCAATACAAATCCTTACTTAAATTATTTTCTATCAGGCGTCTCGAAGCTGTGACATCACTGTGCAGAAGTACATACTTTTATCAACACATTCAAACTATATTGCATACAAAAGCACAAGCAAAATCAATGACGTCAATTTCTTCTCTGGATTGTATGTAGCAATCTTAATCATTGAAAACGGTAGAAACTTTCAATGAACTCAAAACCACTCATGAACAGAACATACAGTCTGTATTCGTAGAAAAGTATTTATTTCTCAGAAAAGTGTTAGAAAAATTGCAAAATTTCATTGATAAGTGCAAAATATTTATTCCAGCATGCTGATATATTGTTATGAAGATTTTCACAAAGGAAATGATAACGTAGTTTTTACTAAAAAAAAACAATAATTTATTCCGCTTATTAATGCTTACAAAACTTTTCCGAACAACAGTAAGCTCGCTACCCAGTTTCAACACATAATTCGATGCATACAACTTCGAATACAGCGATAATGTAGATAATGCAGGTACAACGAAAGTAAACAAAGGCTCCGATCCTTTCACAGCATGGTAAACAACTCTCGATTCCATTTTTTGCCTGCTTGCTTACTATTTTCTAAACTGTAGTTAACAAATAAAATAAAATAGAATTTTCCCAGAAATACGTCCCTAATTATATGCAGAACATTTGATTAAAAATATATTGTTTTTATTATTCCTTTTAGTAAATGCATTTTGATTGTGCATTAACAATCGACGACTATTCGTTTCTGTTTCTCACCCAAGGATATGACTCTTCTTCCGCCATAAAGCCTTATACCACATAGGCCAGGACACAACCACATTTTTTTTTTATACTTCCAAAACCAAAGCATGTTTACCAATCACTGACGTATTGGCATCCCCAACAGCTTTATTACGCACCATACCTATAAACAAAACATCCCGGCCAGCGAAAAGCAAACTCCATTAATACACGTCCAATCTGACGTAACACCAGGGGAACATATCTCTGGGATAAATAACAGGTTCGGCGATATTAAAAACATGACTAATGCATAGCCTCCCGGTGGGGGACACACATAACATACATCACAATTTATTCAACTTGTTCTCGATGTATGTTAGGGAGGGCACAGTGAAATGGATATCTGAGGCACCTTTTCTCTGGATTCTGAATATTATGCGCGGATCAATGGCAGCGAGTTTGGTACAGCAAAAAGCTTTCAGGAGAAGGAAGATTCGGAAGGGATTTTTTTTTCTTCTTTGTTTCTTCCCTCTGCACCAACTAGTGTCTCAAAATGAAGGTATGCATATATCGGATTTCGGCTGTCGTGTCTGGGAAGGTCATTATTTCGGAAATGTCTAATGGAGATTTTTTTATGAAGGGAAAAAAAAAATGCATTGTCAAAAGTTGGAGGCTTTTAATGTGTCACTAACTTTTTGGAAAATTGCAATGTTATAGAATATTATTTAATTAATTCTATTAAAAAAATGTATTCATTAAAAATGAATGTGAATTTATGCAATCCCCTCCAAATATCTTTTTTTCTTTCTGATTAAAGCAATATTATTTATTTATTTATTAATTAAAACAATTTTGGCAACTAGAAAGAGTTTCTTCAATGATCGGTTAGATGCTATTTCAGAGCGATTGGATGAAGGCATGTTGGTTTATTAGTATTCCGTAAAAGCGACCTTTTCGGGACAGTAACAGCCCCAAAATTTGATAGAATGCATTGTCATTGACATCGAATCTATCTGCCAAGTTTCAGTTCGATTGGATGACGGCAATGGAGTAATTTAGGCCTCAGCAGATGCCATCGACAAACATACAAAATCGAAGTTAATATAAAGGATTTAAAAATATAATAGTCCATATGTTTTTAAAGTAAGATGAACGATAAATAATTAAAATCAGCCTCTAAAAATGTTATGATCTACAATCAAATGAATATAATATTTTAAAAATGTATGACTTTGTTTTGATGAAATAAATTATTATCCTCCAATTTATTTAAAAAATACACGATCATATGCTTATTTCCTTAAATTCTGTAATACTACAAATTAAAAATAATGAAAATAAAAAGTAGTGATACATTCTGTAAGTTATACATAATTTCGCTCATTTTCAAGAAGAAAGTTCATGAAAAAGACAAGCGTGTAAAACTTACAATAATAATAATAATGATATCGTGACTATGTAAACAAAAGCATGTGGCTTATAAATCGTTAAGGGGGTCCGGTACGAGAAAAATTTGTCAAATTATTAATTTTGAGTTTATTAATGTTTATAAAAATTAAAATTCTTCTCTTTGAAATGGTGCTTTATTTTTAATTATATCTTATTTTGAAGAATTTTTAATAATTTTTTGAAGTAAACAAAATGTAGGTATTTCATTTATGATTTTTTACTTCAAAACCGAATTTTTCATAATGCCGTTTTTTCATGTTTGGGGGGGGGGGGGGGGGACACATAGCTTAAAACACATTTGACATAAATGTTTGAAATATTTTTATGCAGGTTTTCTAATGTATTTTAAGTACTTTATAAGAGGAATAAATGCTAAGTAGAGTACTTTGTTTTTAAAAAAGTAATCAGTCCAAAATTTTAACAATTTTTTTAACTAATTTTTAGAAAGTCATAAATATTTTAATTTAAAAAAAAAAAAAAAAAAAAAAAAAAAAAAAAATCTCGTACGTCAAATATTATACTGTGAAAGTTTCATAATGATTGAAGAGAATCGGTTATTTTTTAATAAGATACCCCCAAAGTTATTGAATGTATAATGGGTTCCTATGGAGGTGCCAGACCCTCTCTATATAACTTTTGATAATTTCAAGAAATAATATATACGTTGTATAAAACGTTATTTATATAAAATAATGCATCATTGTATATAAAAGTTAAAGACCGCACTGACTTACTTTTTTTGGAAAGGTGTTCCACACACCTAGTTTTCTTTAAACTGATCGAAACATTTGACTGTAAAACTAAAGAACAACCTTATGTTACTGTAACCAAAATATGAATTAACACAGGAATAATTTATTGCTTAGAACACATATATTATCTACAATACTTACGCACTTTATTTCGATTGCGACGTTTTAAAAGCCACGATAGGATTATTTCTATTTCCTTTACATGAATTTATTTTATTTCTAATGCTCTAAGACACACGTTTAATGTTCAATAAATTCAGTTTAACGTTATCTTATAAGGTGTAATTATTACTATATCATAAAATTTTTGATGGGAAATGTTTTCTTTAATACCATGAGAGTAGGTAATAATTTTCGATGAAAACCAAATAATTTATTTTGTTTGATTTCCAGTCGAAATAAGTTTCGAGTATTATCTCCACTTTTTCGTGATATTTTATTTATTATTGGAGAGGTTTGAAAACTGACGAAAGTATATAAAAAATACGATTTTGCTCCCTCAGTTTTGTACTTTTCAAAGTTTTTGTGAAATATACCCATGCAGCCTCAATTCTTGAATATACTTAAGAGTTCCACTTGTTTTGATTTAGTTTAATTTCCGTGGTTACTAAGCAATGCATTCAGGTACTTACGTATTAACGCCATCGCAGCTACAGATTTGGCGGTTTTTAAGTGCCACCAATAAAGAGCAATCTTGTTGTTCGCACGCGCACGCAGTTATCTTTTGGATTCCTTGTTGCATTTTTGTTTGTTGATTTTTGACGCCATTTTTTAGCGCCAAATCTGTAGCTGCGGTGGCGTTAGTACGTAAGTACCTGCATTCACTTATTTGCTTCCTATAAATGTGTTCTGTCTTTTCCAGCCTTGACTAAAAAAGAGCTATTTGGAAGTGATTAGTTTAACTCATCGATATAAATAAACAACTGGATAGACTGCTTAACGCTAGGAAAATGAAGCCGTTGCCAGATGCCGTTGGTGGGATAAAAAATACGGATTGTCGAGGATTGAAAATAAAATTTTGGGTTGTACACAGCAGAAATGTCAATAGTAAACCTTAATTAGTAATAATGTGCAAAAAAATATATACTCTAGCATTTTACAAGGTTTTTTGCATTTCCATCCAACTATAAAAGTGAACTGTGATTGGTTAATCTTCCCACCAGCTTCGTAGTCCCCGGCGCGTTTTTCTCTTTTCATTGACAATGGAGCAGTCTATCCAGTTGTTTATCTATATCGATGGGTTAACTATAGGGGAATTATTTAGGTTTGCGAAAATTGCTTATAATTTTAAGTTAAGTTTCTTTCACTCGTCTAATACTTTACAGTTAAATAATATCTTTTCTAACTGAGAAGGCTAAATTCAAAGTTTTTTTGTTTTCCCCTTGGCATTAAATGTTATGTGAATCTGTAAACAATATCTTCTTTGTTTCCTTTTTCTATCTCAGCACTAAATCTGAGCAATGGGGATTGAAAGTTACGGTGAGATCAAATCAAATATGGGCGCATGTTTACCTCGAAGTACAGAAACGCATTCGTTGCATTGAAATAAGGCAAGTTTGTGAAGTTCCTTTGAATAAAAGTACATGTTATCGGATTCAATACCCATACGAAATATATTAGGTTGCATCTGTTTGCTTTTCAGAGGTGAATTTGAATGTATCCTTGCTGAAGATATTTGAATATTTCTGAATGTGCCATTCGTTCCTTAAGGATATGAATTAGTTCTTTAAGGATATCAAATTTGCTTAAGGTACGGAGAGGGGCAAAGTAAAACCTCCAGCAATATTTGTTATTGGTAATTTGGTGAAAAGGATGCGAGTAGAGAAAAAAAAATCCTGAAAGTTTGAAAACGAGTATAAATAATGAACTATATTGAGTATTAGTACATGATCTCAATATTTTAAATGTCATAAGTTTTAGTTAAATAATTCCGTTTTAAAGTATTTTTTTTATAATTATACAAAAATAGGTGTATTATTAATTTTAGGGTAATGTAAAAATAATAGGTTTTTTGAAAATTTAATATTTTACGAATATTCGAGAATAGGAAGATACGGATTAAACAGAAATGTCGATGTTATTTAAGTGGGTTTCCGGACCGTTAGACAAAAAGTGCTTTCATGGTCTGGCAAAACGGTCGTTCCGGATATATGCCTGGGCAGCCGCGTAGCTTAGGCATACCACGGGTTGCCCGATGTTGGTCCAAGCAGAATCGGACCTTTGATGATGACAGGTATTTATAAATGTGTGTTGCCAATAAAATGTTTGCCAACGATTGACAGGATAATGCCTACGTACCTGATTTTGATGAAAAGCTTCATTTGTGGAAAAAAAAAACACAAATCAACCCGAACTTTTTAAAAAACTTTTTGTTAATTTCTGACAAACTCACTACCCTCAAATGTTAATTGATTTTATAATAGCCCTGTTACTTATCAATTACCCTGTATATATATAACGCTGAAAAGTTACTCATATCTAATGACAGAAAATGATGTTGATGGCAAAACTTTATTTTTTCTTCATGTTCATATAAATTCTCGGAAAAAAATTTGTCTCTTTCCCATAAAAATAAAAAATAGTTCGTGTTTTCATCAAAAGAGGGCACTTTAAGTAAAATACAATAATTAATGGCGCTCTGTTTACTTAAATATCACTGAAAAAGTGCTCACAGATACCTGGAGCGCCATCTGTTAATCAAAAAATATTTTTTTGTTTATAGAGCGTGAATTTTTTTGAAAGATTTTTTGGAAACTGCTTTGTTCTACTGTTGTAAGTTAGAATTCACGATGTTTCAAATGCACAAAATGACTTTGTATTAAAAAAATAAAATAAATAATAATAATAATAATAATAATAATAACAACAACAATAATAATAATAATAATAATAATAATAATAATAATAATAATAATAATAATAATAATAATAATAATAATAATAATAATAATAATAATAATAATAATAATAATAATAATAATAATAATAATAATAATAATAATAATATTACGCTTCCGTACTATGTTATTACACCTACCAGAACCAAATCTTAACTCTCCCTTCTTGGAAATAAATGGCACCAGCTCAAAATGGGGTCAAAAGGATATTTTTTATTGAGTCCAAAATCTGTGATTGAGAATCCAGCTCGCAAGAAACAAAAGCGAAGAATTCATCAAGGAGGAATGAAAAAAAAAAAAAAAGGGGACTTTCAATATCGCTGTCGCTTTGGGCTGATGAATGGCAGACCTAATCGCCCAACGAAAGGTACTTGTTTAGAGATCATTGTGAAAAAAATGGATACGCTTCAGATAGCCGCAGTAATTTATCTCTTAGTAAGACATAACGGGTTTTTCTCACTGAATTATTGAGAAGGGAGGCGAGGTCAGGTTTAAAAATAGTTGCCATGTTTTCAATATTCCTCCACACCGAAAATGGAAGGCTTAATGTATTATAACCAGATAGGGTCTACCAGAAATACATTTGCGAGATTAAGAATAAAAAGACAGACCACCATGGAAGGATTTTTTTTTTTATTTTTTATTTTGAGAATTTAGAAGGAACTAATGTATTTAAAATTTAATAGTTTGAACTAAATTTTATTAAAAAATATTTCACATAATCCTTAAATTTTGTTTTAATTTTTTGAAATAATATAAACCCATAAAACAAAGCTTTAAAATATAAATTCTTTATATGCATCGCCAATTTTTATATTAATTCACAAAGCCCCGTTTCTGTTGTCAGCGTGTGCTTGGTGTTGGCATCTAATTTAAAATATTAAAAACATCTCTATCAGCAAAATATCCGGTAAACTACTTTTCGAAATTCATTCGATAAAAATGAATGCGAATTTATTCATGCACATCCAAATATCTTTTATTTATTGCGATTAAAACAATTTATTTTATTATTTATTTATTAAAACAATTTTGGGGAACAGGAAAGAGTTTCTTTAATGATCGGTTAAATGCTATTTCAGTGCGATTGGATGACGGCAAGTTGGTTTATTCCGTAAAAGCGCCTTTTCAGTGTCAGTGACAGCAGCTAAAATTTGATAGAATGCATTGTCATCAACATCGAATCTATCTTCCAAGTTTCAGACCGATTGGATGACGACAAGAGGGTTAATTAGGCTTCCCGAGATTTGGCCGCCATTGCCAAACATACATACCAAATAAAAGTTAATGTAAAGGATTTTAAAAAAGTAATGAAATTTCAAATTCCTTCATCATCAATGCCAGAGGTCGGATCAGCATTTTTTGGTCAAAATAAGTTATTGTTATTCTGTGAACTTTGTTCGATATAATTATGAAGGTTAATTGTTGCATCTGCATGGGAAATATTAAAAAAGTTAATAAGTTATCATTAACTCCATGAAGTTATTCAATATAAGGTATACGTATAGGTTTCAACATTTTTTTTTAATACTCAATTTAAAAATTAGACCTTTGCACCTTGAAAAGTACATTATTTGTTAAACAGTTCCCAATAATATATATTTTTTAAAAAATTTCTTTAATTTTAATAATTAATTAACATTTAATCAACTAATTAGGGTAATTTCGAACGGTAATGACAAAAATTCTTATTAACTCACAGATACAATTTTGGTGTTCAATAATGCGGAATACCCTGCTCTATATTTTGATCCTATTGACAGAATTTTACAGTGTGTATATTTTGTGATATCTTGCTTTAACTGAATCTGTTAGAAAAATCCAAGTTTTTTTATACAGAATCTTATCTTTAAAATTCAATTAAAAAAATATTTATTTACAAATCACTTAGTATGTAGAATCAAAACATTCAACAATGTATGCAGATTACATAACAAAAAACAAATTTCAAAAAATATTATTTAAACTGGAGTTATTACTGTTTGAATGAAAGGCAAAATAGAAAAAACTACAATCTGGGAATAACTTTAAAAAAAGTATTTTTTATATAAAAAACTGTTATTATTATACTAATTATTATATATTTCCTTTTTAGTATGCTCCTCCATCATAGGGTTTCCTTCTTTTGTGTTGTTTTTTATTTTGCTTTTGTTTTTTACGGCCTTACAAATCTTCCCCGATTTTTGCGAGGTTTGCGATTTGAAGCCTATACGTATAGAAACCTCTCTTAATCATTTTGAACTCAATTGCACATAAGACTTCTATTCTTAGCAAGGCAGCATAATTTTCAGCACTCTTCCTGAAATGCTCTTTGAAATGGGACCTATTTTTATTTTGTAAATTTAGGAATCGCCTTTTAGCAAGTTAAAATAGCTACTGAAAAATAAATAGAAACACGAGTAGAGGTAAAAAAAAAAAGTATAAATTTTGATTTAATATTTAAAAATTTTATTAAAAAAATCCTGCACAATTTTTTCAGTTGAATCGTTACGATTATGCAAAACAATTTAAAGTCATTTGGCAAGTATGTGATAAGTTTTAGCAATTTGCTTTAGGTAATTCCAAAAACGTGATTCGGAAGACAAATATAATAATGAAAACAATAGATTTTGTGTAGATGGTACGTTTAAATATCTATAACGAAATATATTTTCCTGCATTTATAATTATTATATCAACGTATATAAACAGAATATAAAGGATTCCAGAATTTAAAAAAAAAAAAAATCCGTTTAGAATTTAGAAAATCAATATTTCTATTATTTTGTTTAAAGACAATGGCTTCCAAACCCTGATAAATATAGTTTTTATGAGTAATATGTATCAAATGAAATTTAGATATTTACTAGTAAACTCCAAAATTGAAACTAGAAAGGTCTAAGATATTTTTGAATACTAAATAACTTAAAATAGTGCTAAGGGAAATTAATAATACATCTTCAAAAGAAATAAATGGAATCTGACAGGTTATAAGATATATGGCTCAATATTAAAGAACATATTTATTGCTTAGTTTTATTCTTAAACAAGTATGAGTAGCCATGTTTCAATTCTTTAGCATAATATTGAACTTTATGGAAGTTAACCAATGAATACACAACTCATCTTTTATATTTATGTAATCTATTTAGATGAATATTGGTAATTTTTTTACTTAATCCATAAAATAATCTGTGTAAAATTTTCAATTTGAAGAATTACAGGAAAAATATATCTAGTTTTTTTTTTCGGGGAAATTCCAACTAAACCTTCCCTTTTCACCACATTTATAAGTTCTTAGTCATCTCTAAATTAAATAAAAATACACTTAGGAAATATTTTTGAATTTGAATATTCGACATAGAGAAAATTTTAGGAGAAAAACTCTATTACAAAAAATTGCATTAAATTTAAAAAAAAAAAAAAAATCAGAATCCCATGTGTGACTAGTGATTATTTTGTTTCGGTATTCTATATTTCCGACACAGTACTGAAAATGCATTTTTGCAAGTAAGCAATCGTATCTTCGTGATTTGGCAAGTTTTCAATGACTTTTCTTTAGCATTGTGTTGCAAAAACTTAGGATTGATAGAATTCAAGTGTGGTTGATCTTTTTCATTAATTTGTATATTATTTGTATGGAGATTCAAAGATAACTCGGGCTTTAAAAAAAAAAATACAATTCAAGAACATTTGATTATGTGAACGTGCAGTGTTTAAAGAAATGCACAGAAAAACTTATAATTTTTAATGCAAATCTAAGATGATTTTGATTATAATCAACAACTAGTGTTTGCACACAAATCTTAATTATTAGTCCCTTATTACTCACCTACTTAAATAATAATAACAATGACCCGATAGGCTTGATACCTATTGCGCCATCTGTTGTTTACAAAACTAACTATTTTTTTCTTTTTTTGAAGAAAATTCTTAGTGTTTCTATGCATTTCTGTTAAAAACTTCAACTTTCTACTCTAAATTGTTTTTGAATTTTAAATTTTTCAAAAGTATTCTCTACTTTAGCATCACCTTCATGTACCAGGACAATATCAGGAGTTTTGTCGATATTCCCAAATCCGCACTTGACACTTGAACTATAAAAGTTTTAGTTGTAAATTAAAAGAATATCAGGAAAAAAAAAAAAAAAAAAAAAAAAAAACCTTAAGAAATATTGCTTAAATTAAAGACAACATTTCATTTAAATCTCCAAACCATCCAAAATGCATTTAACTAAAACTATTAATGTACACTGGACATATTCTGTGCTAAAGTCGTAGGAAGCAATTTACATGATCAAGCTTCATTTTGAAGGAAAACTCCAAAAGTGATGTATCGAAGGTGTCTGATTTCAAAATAAGTGCAGGATGCGACTGATTAATGACACCCAACTCGGAATATCATACGCCTTTATTGGAATTTTAGACATACCCGCCATTTTGGTGATTAATTACTTTGTCCCTATCTCTGTGTGTGTGTGGACATTCTTTGAGTTCTTTTCCCTCCTCCCTTCTCGTGGTGAAGCTGGCATTTGTCATGGGAGAATTGGCGATCATTTGGCTTTCGAAGTTCTTAGAAAGAAATGTCAATCGTATTTATCTGGAACTATGTTTTTAATTTGATTGGGATGATTAATTGTTGGTTTGTCGTCATAAAGGGAATTAGACAATCATGGATATTGTGGGAAATCAGTTTCTTGCTCTAAGGGGCAGCTAAGCAAGAAGCTCAAAGGATGCTACGATTCATTAAGGAGAAGGATTTTTCTAAATCCATTGATATTATTTCGCTATTTATAGGGGATTAGTTTAGTAAATGTGTCGAGAATTAAGTGCGATTTTAGTCTCCTTAAGTAAGAAAATATATTGTTTTTGTCAGAAAAATTTCTTTCTAAGACTGCATAACGGATCATACAAACTAGACAGCTTTTTAAGTACCGTGAATGCGGGCTACTTTGGCCCTGGGGTCCTTTCTTTGGCCCAAACTGAGAAAAAAAATACAACGTTCTCTGTTAGATTTCAGGAAGCAGTTTTTAAATTAATTTCGACAGTTTCCGCTATGGATGCTGCTCCATAGCGGAAACTGTCGACATTAATTTAAAAACTGCTTCCTGAAGGTTAGCAGAGAACGTTATATTTTTTTCTCAGTTTGGGCCAAAGAAGGACTCCAGGGTCAAAGTAGTCCGCTTTCACGGTACTTGGTATTAACTTCGATTTTAGGTGTGGCATGCAAATCTGCATAGAGCTAACTAACCCTCAAACCGTCATCCAATCGAACTGAAACATGGAAGATAGATTCGTTATCGTCGACGATGCATTCTATTAAATTTCGGGGGCTGTCATTAAAAGTCGGTTTTATACACGCTTCTGTTGGCACTTCAGATTACTATTTAACTCACTTTCCATCATTCAATCGAGCTGAAATTTTTAATTTTGGTAGATACACTCGTTGTCGATGGCAATGCCTTCTATCAAGTTTTGAAACTGTAACTTCAAAGGATACTTTTACACACATTTCTATTGCCATATTTCACACTTATCGACTTTTATTCTTATTCTATTATCAAGAGACCAAGCTTTATTCAGACACAATAGGGTGATATTTATTGAATAAGGTCGATGAGGCTAAATCATCGGATGGGATGTTAATCCATTTGCCCTCATTCAATCGATCAGAAACTTGGAAGATGGACTCGGTGTGGATGAAAATACATTCAATCAAGTTTTGGGTGCAAAAAAAAGTTAGTAAACACTGTTAAAAATTTTGTTCCACCTTGCACCAAAAATTGGTTCCCATTTAGCTGCCACCAACATTTGGTGCTTAGTTTCACGATTTAATGGTGCAACCTCGGACCGTAAGCACCACTAAATCGCGAAACTAAGCACCAAATGTTGGTGGCAGCTAAATGGGAACCAATTTTTGGTGCAAGGTGGACAATTTTTTTTAACAGTGAATAGTTTAGAATAAATATTTCCTTCATAGTTTTCAAACTCTATGAAAATTCAATTTCAGTTCAAAAAGTTTCAAATATATATAAAAATTAACAATGCATATAAAGACTTGTATTAAAAACTTGGTTTTTATGGGTTATATTATTTATATATCAAGGAACCTATATACTTCAGAAACCACCCTGGTTATTAATATATGTCGGCTCCACTCTGGAACCCTGGCCACCCTGTAGTTTCCGATATTTGATTGACTTCGTGCGAAGTTGGCACATCTTTAACCTTACAAATAAATTATGTTACTTTTGAGTTACTTTGCTGATTCTGTATTAATCTGTTGTTAAACATGACACTATAAATTCAAGTAGTTTATGTGTAGATTTAGACTAACACATGTATTTTTTTTGTTATCCTGAAACTCACCGTGTTGAAGCACGCAAACGCTGGATTCTTCCCCGCTTTAAAGAAGACGTTTAAAAATACACTTCTTAATATTGAGATTTAACCTGAAAATCAGTCAAAACATTTTCACTCATAAGGGACGTCATTCTCAATATAATGAATCCCAACAAAAACATCTGTAAAAAGGCGCCAAGTTCTTCATGCAATGATTACGGCAGTGAAAAGTATTGAGATCTAAAGTAGAGCCAAGTTTAAAATTGTTGTAAATTACGGGCAATGAAAATTAATAATTTTTTTTCTCAAAGTCAGAATTCCCCTGTATAGGCCTAAATATCTAGCCGTAAAAATATTCGCCATTACGTATTCTGGTTTACAGAAGCGTAATGGCCAAGTCACACAAGTATTTTTATAGCTAGATGTTGAGGCCTATGCAAGGGAATTTTGACTTTGAGAAAAAAGATTTACTAATTTTCATTGCCCGTAATTTACAACAATATTAAACGTGGCTCTACTTTAGATCTCAATACTTTTCACGGCCGTAATCATTGCAGGAAGAACTTGGAGCCTTTTTACAGAGATGTTTTTGTTGGGATTTCAGTTCTTTTTTTTTAAGGTACTAATTTAAAATTTATTTCTTATTTGCACAACAATAACCATTTTTAAAATGTTCAATGTTCATAATTTTTAAACTTGCACTACAACTTAATGGGATTGAAAGGGTTATGCATTCAATATGAGTGCTGATGATATAAAATTATTTTAAATAAATACTTAATTCAGATATGCATAAAAAGCTTGCAAAGGAGAAAATAATATTAACAATTGGCGATCATTTAGTAGGCGATGAAATATCGCCAATTGATAGTTTTATAATGCCAAGTAAACTTTTTATTATTATTATTTCGTAATTTTAGAGGGTTTGCGGCGTGTGACGAGAGTGTTCTCTATTTATATATGCTAAGAGCTACTAGTATTCTAAGTTTTATAATTTTAGCCCCAATAAAAGTAAAATGGGGATTAAAATTTTTCGAACAATGCCCCCTTTAGGGGATTCGGAGGAAAAAACTCAATTTTTAGATTGTTTCCTTTGTTTAAATGTTAAACTTTACTAGCATAGCAAATTTCATTCTTCTATCTCTGCTAGAAGTACCTTAGTAATTTGATGATCAGTGCGTGAGTTTTGGATGTATAATGGAAATATGTCGTTTTCTGCTTTAATTTGATTATCTCGACAACCAATTTAATTGGTGACTTGAAATTTAAGGGTCGTACACAAACAGCTACCTGTAAAATAAAAATTCAGCTCTCAGTCACACTGTAATACGCAGATACGAGAGGTCAAAATACTGCTGAGTTGCTTCGGGTAAATTATGCTGGATTGAAATTTGGTATTTAGGGTAAACGAAGTATTCTAAATCGAAGGGAAACATAAAAATAGAGGTTCGTATTGAAATGTTTAAAGGTAGAGTTAAATTTAATTAATAAACAACCCCTAATAATTTTTTTTTGTACCAAACATATTGAAAATCGCAAACAAAACATTTTTGGAAACCGCATGATTCTACTATAATTATAACCGTATATAGCCATAGTTCGGATTTCTTTTGCGTACTGTACCTGGACTTGGTGTAACACAATAGAAACTTTCGTAGAAATGAAATTTTCGTAATATGAAAATAAATTTCATTAACTTTACAATCGTTCATTATCATAAGTTCTATAGAAATAATAAAATAAAAGAAATACTTTATTAACCCTAAGTCGGGCGCAATATGCTTGACAGGCGTATTAAAAGGAATCGCAAATTTATAATCATTATTTTTAATTTTAGTATTCTAAAAGTAATCAATGATTACTATAGGAATATTTAAAGAAAAAAATATGAAATTTGTTTAAAAAAAGAGAACACATTTTATGCTTAGAAAGCATTACAAGAAATTGTCAGCTTTAAACTAAAGTGTCTTATTATCAGGGTAACAAAGACAAAAAATTTGGTAAAATTTACACATTGTAGCGCACAGTTCAGAAGCCGATATTCACTCTGAAAATCAAAATGCAGTGGGTTGCGAGACGAAAAAGTTTGTTCTCTTTTTGACAAGTTATGACATATCTGGCAATCGGATTTTAATTCAACTCATTCCAAGTTGATTTTTTATCCGTTTCGGCCATTTTTGCCACGGCAGACCAGTGGATTCGTAATCTACTCGCTTTTCTCTATAAAAAAAATTCAGAATGATGTTCGATGGGGTCCAAAAATTGCTTCTCGGCCTATAGGAGAGGCCGATTCCTACCTCTCTATGAGAGGAGGGGGAAATGAAAGCGTCAGAGCTGTGCCTGTCAGGCCGGTTGCCCCCGACGGAGGGTTAATATACTTATAATTGCTGACAAATTCTATGATATTTAGAGATAATCTACAAAATTTCATTGAGAACAATCTATATGGAAGAGATAATCAATGAGCATTCTGGAATATGCTTTCTATAATATTTCGCGGTGCTGGTAGATCATTTGAATTATACATACAGTAATAATTTATTCAATTATACAAAAGCATGGTTGCAGCTTTGTTTAGTGACGGTTGTGTTAAAATTTGCTTTGAATCATTTTATGTTATAAAAATGGGAACACTGCTTATTGAATATGTAGTGTACTGAACTAACTCTCAGCAGTTATTGTTCATCTTTATTAAAATATTACCAATTGTAATCATGGCCATAAAATCCATTGCTTACAAGTAAAGTAAATTCAATTTCAAATGAGATGTAACTATTGAACTTGAGTGTTTTATAAATTATAACTGATTATATGTTTCTAAAATGACTTTAATGTATTGATATATATTTGTAAAGCGAAATTTACATTTTAGTTCCCATGGTGCATTCAAATCGCTGAATATAAAATAAAATATTTTATACTTGTAAATTACAAATGAGTTATTCATGAATTCACTAAAAATAAAATTGTGTTTTAATGTAATGCATATGAATGAAATGTATTAAATGAAATGAAAGTATTTAATGCTAAACGTGTCAAGTAACATTTAACACATTTTTTAAATACATTCTTGCAATGTTTTATATTTAAAAAAAATACTACATTAAAATTTTGACACTGCTAAATTCAAAAGTAAGAACATGATACTGGAAATTGAAGAAGATGTTTCATTTAATATCTTGATAACTTTGAATGAAATCTTTTTAAATATCTTGAAAATACTATTCAATGATTTAATAATTAAAAAAAAAAAAAAAAAAAAAAAAAAAAAAAAAACGAAATTTTTAATATAAATCCTGTAAGTGCATTACCAATTTTTATACTCATTAGCATAGTGTCGTTTCTGTTGTCAGCATGTATTTGGCATTTGCATCTAATTTTAAATGATAAAAACATCTCTATTAGCAAAATATGTGGTAAACCACTTTTTAAAATGTATGTGATCATTAAAAATGAATGTGAATGTTATCCATTCACAATCAAATATCATTTATTTATTATGATTAAATAACTTTATTATTTATTTATTAAAACAGTTTTGGCAATAGCAAAGAGTTTCTTCAGTTGTAGGTTAAGCCTTTGCACTCGAGAGGTGACTCTCACTCACCACATGATTGGATGCCGCAATTCGAGAGGACCACTAGGTTTGATGGGGAAATTCGATGCAAGACCAACGACTGTGTTTAAATTCTTTGAAGCGGATCTGTAACCACGAACCGAACCAAAAATTGCGAGAAACGTCTCGAGTTACTGGGGCCTCCGCGCGAAAAAAGGCCTCGAGTGTAAAGGGTCAAATGTTAATTTTAGCGTGATAGGATCGCTGCAAATTGGTTTATTGGTATTCCGTAAAAGCGACTATTTAGTGATAGTGACAACCCCCAAAATTTGATAGAATGCATTGTCCTCTTCATCGAATCTATCTGCCAAGTTTCAGCTAGAATTGGATGACGACAAGGATGTTGATTAGGCCTTCGCAGATTTGCCTGCCATCAACATTCACACCCACACAAAATCAAAGCTAATATAAAGGATTAAAAAAAGGGGGGAAGACGATCATAGTGAGATAATGGGATACTATGGGAGAGGAACACTCCGTCATTTAAAAAAAATTAAATGATATTGGAATACCACGCCTCGTTTGGATTTCAGCTTTACATTATTTTCCATGCGTGAAAATCGTGATTTTAAATCATGTATTTTTTCTCTTTTAAGTGTAACCTGTACAATTGTATGAATTAACCCTGTACAATTGTTAATGTTTCAATGGTTCAGTGTATAATTTGCATTCAAAAATATTTTCGAAAATCTAAAAGACATTTTTTAAACCATTGAAAACAATATCTTTTATGGACTGAAATTTATTTTCGATAGAAATTCATGATTCAAACAATTGCCTTATTAGAAAGTACAAGGTAAGGAATAATATGGCATTGTAAGGAATGACCATATACTAAGCCTTTACAAGATCATTGTAGGTTGACAAAACTCAAATTTATTCAAATGGAACAAGGTTAGCCTAAGATATTTCAAATAATTTGTTAATTATAAAACTCAACTAGGATATAATTTTCATCAGATCAGTAACTACTTTAGTAACAAAAAATATTTACATGAAGTGGAATTGTTAATTACGTTCATTTCAGACTGTTACTACTGAAGCTGTAAGTGAGATTCCTTTAACGAAATGTTAGTTTGAGTTTTTTTTTTCTCAGTATTATTGTGATCACTTTTAATACATTTATATATTCATTTATTGTGATAATAATTCGAGTAGTTATAGTTAGAACATTACAAATGTACCATAATGTTATTAAAAGTTCATTTAAAGTATTTTGAAGGCATATGAAGAAGAATTGAGGACTAGAAATGGAAAACGACCTAAGTCCAAAACATAAAATTTTTCAGGAGAGCCGTAAAATGAAAAACACTCGCATCTAGTACTTAAGGCTATGACTAGGTTCCAGATTGAATTTGAACTATTGTTACTGGAGTTCGCTCTTTGGGCGTTCTCCACTTTGTTTAGCTTGGTTTTTAGGACATTTTTCCGTAAAAAAAAAAGATTTTCGATTTTTTTGGTATTTGTGTTGTTTTCCATTTCTAGTTCTCAATTCCTTTAAAATAATTCATAACATTTTTGGCAATAAAATTTAAAGTTTTCGAGTAATTATTTATTTTATTTTCAGTTTGGCTTATTGAATAACTTTATTAATTATATTCCCCTTAAGTATAAACAATTCTTATTAAATTGTTATTGAAATAAGTGACTTAAATGCAAAAATGCTATATTTCAAAGTCAATGTATCATAATTTGAACATGTATTGCTTTCTAAGAACAGATATAATAATGTGACTATTATTATTAAAAATAACGTATAAAAAACTACTAAAAGGGAACTAAACGTTTTTTTTTTATAGATACATTGACAGTATTTGATAGCTTTTAATCACAAAGTATTGAAGTTTTGGATTTAGGGTCTATGGAGTTTTTTAGCTTTTAGAAAATAGGGGCCCGGTGTGAAAGTTTTCAGATATTTTGATTAAATATTCGAGCAAAAGAGAATCCGAATATCTTTTATTTATTATGATTAAAACAATTTTATTATTTATTTATTAAAACAGTTTGGGCATCAGGGAAGAGTTTCTTCAATGATTGGTTAAATGCTATTTCAGCGCGATTGGATGACGCCAAGTTGGTTTATTAGTATTCCATAAAAGCGACCTTTTATTGATAGTGGCTGCCCCAAAATTTCATAGAATGCATTGTCATCAGCATTGAATCTATCTGTCAAGTTTCAGTTCGATTGGATGTCAGCAAGTGAGTTAATTAGGCCCACTCTAGACAAACATACTAAGACCCCCTAAGAAATAATTTATGCAGCACTATAAAAAATAAACGCGGCACAGCTTTATTCTACGACCATTAGAGCTGGAAATATAATCATCGTTCTGACTTTTTTGCGTACTGTTTTTTGCGATAACTTTTTATTTGTATTAAAGCTTATCAAAATAAACTACCAAATCAGTGCATTGTAATCAAACGTAAATTACATAAAGCACCGTAAAATATCCCTTTAATGTATCATAATTCAATTACTTTATTTTACTATACTTTCTATTTAATAAATTACACAACATCCACAATGAGAATTGTATCTTGTAATCTCCAGAGCATTTTTTAAATACGCCAAAATATTTATTCAATTTTATCCGCTACTTTCACTTAGAAATTAGTGCATTGCATACCAACCAAACTATCTCCAAGACAATTTTAATAACCCCAAAACGCAATTGTCTTTTCTAAATCTAAAGCAATAACAAAAACAACACTATTGTGAATAGACGCTGCCGTTGCCCCATTATGATATTGCTTTTCAAACGCCTTTAACAACGACTTCCGAAATCTCATTTCAAATTTCTTTCGTTTTTTTTTTTATTTTTTTACCCCACCCCTCTTTACCCCTTTCGGGCATTCCCTGGACCAATGATTAAGTTGGTTTCAAGGAAACGGGATATAAGGTGGCACTCTTTTTACTGTTTTTCCCGTTTTCATTTTATATATGGTCTGTGATATGCAGAAAAGGACCAACTCGTAAATCATTATATTTTTGTTTTGTTTAGAGCTGCGTTTTGAAGAAGAGTGTATAGTACTTTTATAATGGTTGTGACATTTTGGCTTTATAGTAAAATTGTTGAAGTAATCATTCACTATTTTTTTTTTAAATATTTTCAAAATTTATTTTATGTATGAGTAGCTATTACAGTAGCGATAGTTTCCCAATAAAGATTGAAAATCGATAATGAGGTCTGACATTTACCTAGAAAAAGGTAAAGTTCTGTTAGATCCAATTTATTCAATAGCGAATGAAGATCGAATGTAGATTTTACAAGAAGAAAAAAATTGAAGTATTACATTTTATTTTAGTTTTAGTAGTATAAGAACGATATATCTCAACTTACTTTACATCGTAGCTATAATACATTCTTAATAAACATAGTCTATTAAAATTGATTAGAAATAATTAAACAGAAAATCATGATATTAATCGGAATATAACTACATTGTTTAAGATTTTGATTCTGGTTACATAAGACACTTTGTCTCTTATATTGACATATTTTTAATTTCCAATCAATAAGACCGTTGTCAAACGAATCCATTAAGTAAGATGAAGCTTACATTCTGATTTGCAACAAAGAAACAACCTTTTAAATGCAATATTTATTACTACGACAAAGGCAAATCAAAATTAAATGGACTGAATAACTTTAAAATCGTCTAAGCAAGAATGTCACAACTATTGCAACTTGTATGCAAGAATGTCACAACTATTGCAACTTGTATACAAGAATGTCACAACTATTGCAACTTGTATACAAGAATGTCACAACTATTGCAACTTGTATGCAAGAATGTCACAACTATTCAGCCTTACCAGGTGTCTTGCACGGCTTACCTGATGCTTTCGCCGAAGTTTTAAGCACCAAGGCCGGGTCCCCGTTTGTGAAAGTCTCATGTGGTTGGAATACTCTGTGAAAAACCTCCCAGAAGACATTCTCTCTCTCTCTCCCCCCCCCCCCCGTAGTTCTTGTGTCAGAAAACACCAAATTTAATCACCCAAAATCAACCAAAACCTTTTTTAAATCCTTTATGCCGACCAAACCGTATAGTGGTTAGCGTGCTAGCTTCTAGACCGCGAGGTTGCGGGTTCGAGTCCCGTGTTAGGCATGGGTGTTTGTAAATGTATGTTGGCTTGTCTAATGACGAATGTTTCGGCGCATTATAGCCCTCGTGTTGCTGACAGCGCCAGATAATCTGAATACAACCAACCAAAC